>JASDQU010010717.1:39315-49914 GCA_032191745.1 Picea mariana
ACACTCTTAAGAGGGTTATGTCATTACCGATTGGTTTCCCCCACTAGGATTCCAATTGGGCCTTGTTCTCTTTTCTTTTATCCTCCTCTGAGATATTACAACTCTTCTCTACTTATCCTGACTAAACCCATTGGAATTATTGGGAGAATTTCTTCTTTTTTCCAGTTGTACCCCCCACCAAGATTCCACTTGGACAGTATATCTAGCCAAACTGGTTTGATTTGTTCTATCCTCCTTTTGGATATTACAAATCTTGTTTGTTCCCCCCACCAACCCCTTTGGCATTATTAGGGAGACCTTGTACTTCCCATTTACTCTGTTTGCACTATGGAAACATTCATATGTTTCCCTTGTTCAAAGAATTAGAGATGAGTCACTCTTGTGTCCCATGGAGTCTCTTCAATTCCACAGTGTGTCATGTTGTAGTTTTTCAACACCTCCATGAGTCATACCCATCACATATTTCCCAACTATCAAACTCCAACTATCCCATCGATGTTCTTGACTAGCATTATGCCCAGTCATCCACCATTCCATCCAGAATGTCTTCAGTTGCTGCCAGGTCAGCCTTGCACTTATGCTATGAATAAGGGAAGTATTGAATCCATCTCTCTTTTCCTTCCATCCATCCCCGGTGTTAGTATATGTCCATTACAATATGATTGTCACCTTGTTTTGGTCTCGAGGAGTTTCCTTTTCCTTGGTTCCCACGGGCCTCCCCCTATCGACTTCAACACTTGTATTCTAGGGGTTAGGCTTAAAGGATTGTCTCTTTTGGCTTCATCGGTACCATTGGTGCCTTGGTTGTTTCTTAAGTGCTCTAATATAGCTTCTCGTCGCATGTTTGAGACTTGTATTCTTGACAATTTAGTGCTTCAGTTACCTATGCCATCATCCCAAACATGTGTGAGATTTTTCATACCTCAAGAGGGGGTTTCCCTTCAGGTAGTCCCTCACATGTTTTGACTTCAACAATTACTTCCATAGCTATGAATTTAGATGTTGTTCTTTGGATACCAGACCTACAGATACTCCTTCATCCTTAGGCATCGATGGACTTTCCCCTATCGACATCAACACTTCTATTTTAGGGGTTAGTCCTGTGTAACCTAGTACCTATCCACTCTCTTGATGAGTTACCTTGGACCAAGATGAGAGAGTCATCATTGCTCTTAGACTTGGTAGGATCTCACGTGCTCAACTTCAACTCATTATCACACCATTGAGATTCGTACATATATATGATCCAATCTCAAATGTAGTTCCTTAGATTTGATTGGCTCCGTTCCACCATTCTCAGAGCCCTCAGGTTGAGATTTCCTTCAGTGAGATCATGACAGATTTTTGGATCCCCATTCTTGTTTAACAAGGCTTGTCAAGTTGCTTCCACCCCCTTCCTTCAACATGGGGGCATCAGTTCTTATGTACTTAGATCAACCACAATTGGGATGTAATTTAGATATTTGCATCTATATATATGTATATGAGGGACTGATTGTATAGTCTATTCATGATTTTGCAACAACATGTTGTATTTGAGACTTCTTAATTGTCTCACTATTGATATCATGAGTTACCTCGACGAGTATGGGTATGACTACCTCATCCCATTGAGATTATGTACCTCACTGCCCAGTGACCCTCTTGTTGATAGGTGATTTTATGTGGCCTCTTTAGCAGTTGGTCTCTTCTTTCCCATCCTCTTGTTTCTCCATCATTGGTTGATCCACTTCCCAGTGA
This sequence comes from Picea mariana, assembly GCA_032191745.1. Classification (NCBI taxonomy): domain Eukaryota; kingdom Viridiplantae; phylum Streptophyta; class Pinopsida; order Pinales; family Pinaceae; genus Picea; species Picea mariana. The sequence goes on from JASDQU010010717.1 coordinate 41,056, forward strand.
AGAAAAACTATTATGTATTTTGGCCATATAATGTGCTCCTGACCTCATACATTAGGGGACATATGTTATCACCAACAAATTGCTCACTTACCATATATTTCCTAGCTTACTGAAATACACCATCCATAGCACATGTATTCCATGTCCATACCCACTTTCACATCATCATCCTCTTAAATAAATTAGGAAAACACTTTTCCTAATGTTATTTCCATTTAATTAAAGTAAAAAACACTCTTATGACTTTTTCCCTCTTTTTTTTATTTGAAAAATGTAAAATAAACAAGTAATGGTTAGAATTTATTTGGTCAAATATTATATTTAATTATTTTGACCCCATCAAGGATAACCACTATTTTTCCTATAAAATAAAGAGATCGTGTCCATTTTCCATATCCATCACATGAAAGTGACGAAGTACTGCCGAAATTCCCATTAAGATTTTGGCCCCATTTCACCATCACTTTCAACCATCAAAGAGAAGAAGCATAACCATCTAACACCATCTCAATCATTGGAGCAACCTGGACCATCATAGAAAGGTCCAAAGTGGCTCATAAAGACACTTGAAAGTGTTCATCATGATGAATTTGGAAAGACGGGAACGAAAAGTTATACAAGACATGATGGAGGTTATGTAGATAATTCAGATTCAGGTGATGTAAATGATATGGATGTTTCATTTGACCGTGAATTGAATTTATCCACTAACATTGAACCAAAATCGTTTGAAGAATATTCTTCTCATGATGAGTGGAAATAATCCATGTATAAGGAGTATGATGCTCTAATCAAGAATGGGACATGTAAGTTGGTGGATTGTCTATTTGGAACCAAACCAATTGGATGTAGGTGGGTCTATAAGAAAAAATACAAATCATATGGCTCACTTGAAAAGCATAAGGTGAGGCTTGTGGTGAAATGATATGCATAGAAAGAAGGCATATAACAAAGGATATTTCGTGGCTTAAGAATATACTAGATGATTTGCAGGAGAAACAAGTAAATGCTACTCCACTTTTGATTGAAAACACTTTTGCAATCAACTTGGCCAAGAATCCTAGATTGCATAACTGAACCAAGCACATCAACACAAAGTACGATTTGATTTGACATCATGTAGAGGTCAAGACTATTCAATTGATACATTGTTCTACAAGTGAGCAAATTGCGGACATCTTCACAAAAGTGCATGGAAGAGAAAAGTTTGAAAAGTTCAGAAAGATGCTTGGACTTACAAACACCCTTTTGGATTAAGAGGGGGAATGTCAGATACCTAATCCTTGGGATTAAAGTATTGTAAATAGTTAGTCTAGGAGAAATGAAGAGTCATTTAGATGAATAGGAACAACCATCTGACTTGTGGGAAGATGAAACCCAAGTCTTTTTCTATATAAATTTGGCCTTCTTTAATACAACATTTTAATGGGTGGAGTTATTCAATCCCCAAACTTTCAACTGTTGATCAGGTTCAAAAGCCGAGAGAGATGATTCCACTATAGGAAATGATGAAAGAAGGAATTGATATAAAAAATATTCAGTGGTCACACATTAGAATGGTTTAGTATTCACATAATCAAAAGGGAATATTTGAAACCATTGATTGATTGTCCATTATAAATTCTCTCTAGTTTATAATATGAAAATCTCAACATATCAGTGGGTCACCTTTAACATCCTTACATATTCCAAGTTGTACACTCATAAAGCAAGTTTGATCTAGATAGGGATACCCTTGTTGAGTTTAATGTATTATTTCCATTTCTTGATTTCTTTTCAAACCATGGGAAGATTGCTTTTATTATTGGGACATTGTTGAGCAATAAAATTTTGGTGGCCTCAGGGATGGATACTGCTCACTTCACTTACAAGAATGTCCCAACTTAGCACACATATACTTTTGGGGTGTGTGGGGACATTCTTGTTGTCCTTTGTGGAAACAAGGTTCAATTGAAGATTAGGAAAGTGAAAGACAAGCAAGTTATTTTTCACGGGAAAAATAACTTTCAGTACTAGGAGAACTAGAGTGCTAGAATCTATTGGCACAACATGATCTCATTAAACGGTCTTCAAACTGGATCACGAGGAACTGAGTCCGTTAGACACTGGATGGAGTAATGTTACGCAAATCGTAAGCTATCAGAAGTTGAATAAGCAATTGCATGTTCATATCCCCACAATACATGTGAGTGGTTAGATTGAATCCTTGATGGAGTTTTGTAGTTAGTTGTTGTGTGCAAGTTACACCAGACAACAGTGGACCTTTGGTAGGCATATTACCATCCTTGTAGCCATCAAAATAACATAGTTCCTTGTATAGGTCAGAGGTTCCATAAGCCTTGTTTTTATTATGATAATAGAGATCTTGGTACAAGACATGAAAAAGAGTTCAGAGCTTATTTCCACAAGGTATCTATATTGGTGAAGCAAGTGGGCTATAAGTCCCTCATTTACACATCATTTAGTGGTCCATGTACAATATGTTCCTACTAATTGGCTAGATACACTTCCCTTACAAATGAATTATGTGGCCACTTCCATCATTTGCACCCTCCTCACTTCCACCAAGAACACGACTTCAGATTTAGAACCACATTTTGTCCAAAAAGACTAGGAGATTAAATCATCACATTTACCTATGGGGGAACTTAAGCCTCTCTCCCCCCCTATACATTAATTTGTTTTACATGATCACTTGGTATCATTTCCCTTAGGAATAATTGAGACACCCTCCTCTTCCATTTGTTGGAGATCTTGTTTTGATCACTTTGCCCCCCTTCCCTTGGGAATAATCAAGACACCCTCCTTGTACCTAGGTAAGGGTTTTCGATCTAATACACATGCTTATTTTCCCATTACCTTCCCTATTGACAAAGAGTTTTTAGAGGCCATAATTACCTTAAACAATCCATGGGACAACCTCCATAATGGCTCTCCCATTGACTCCCTCCTTGGGTTTGATCTTACACCATGTAGCCCATTATCTTTGCTTTTCCTTTGTAAATGTATTATGTGATCATGTCCTCCATTTGTGCAATATCTTCTCCCTCCAAGCACATGTATTTTTCTACTTGCCTCTTATGTGCAATGTGCATGTAAATTGCAACCATTAGAGGGGAGGTAGTGCTTGATTGTTCATTAATTCTTGCCCATTCACTGTCTTGATCACTTTCAACCATGTCTTCCCTTGAGTTCTTGGGAAGCCATTTTATTACAACATGAACACCTACCTCTCCTCTATATCATAATGATTATTTTCTTATTTACACAAATAAAAAACCACGAAACCACAAACATCCATATCAATCAAAACAAAACTTCAAAAAAACAAAAATGGGGAAATAAACTAAGTTTTTATGAACACCAAGTTTTTACCATGATTCACCTCTTCATGAATTTGGGGAGCTGTCCATGCCACCCTTATTTGAAGCATCTATAAGAAGTTTCCTAGTATTTTCCCTTTATAGGTTACCTTGGTTCTTGAGTCCCACTGATGCTATTCGATTGACTTTGTTCTCATGGTCCTTAAGTCCCACTCACACCATATGTCTAACTTCATCTCCATAGTATCTGGTATATCCTTGACATTACTCTCCCCCATGTTACCACTTTGACTCTTGTCGAGTTATCCTATTAGGGTTTATGGTCACTGCCTAGGCCAATCACCCTTTTGCTTCATTCAAAGGAAGTCTTATGTCTCATATTCATCTCTAGCTCATATCAATGTGTCAAGTCCAAGTCCTTATCCCCTATTAGTTCTCTCCATACCTTGTATTAGTTTCAAAGACTCATCATTGCTCTTTATCACATGAATATGTTGATATTCACCATGACACTTTTTCTATAGGGGGTTTGATTTAGATGATCGGTGCCTTTGTTATCATTTTCATGAGTGGTTGTTTTCCTCATATACAAAATTGGATTCCCATCATTTATCCCTAAACTACATGGTTCCTCCTAGTGCTCGAATTCAACACATCCATCGACACCTCGTACCTTGGTACCCATCTTCATCATTGGTGTGATACCTCACATCTGCAATGATTTCCATCATTTATTACTCAATATATTGTTTCTTCCATTATTAACCAACATTCATTATCATATCACATATATTCGTACTTGGTGATGTTATTGTTCTAGATTTAGTTGAAGACCATGGACATGTATGGTTCCTTTGTATCATTATCGTGAGCTTGTAGCTTGATCTCACTTCTAGTAAGATCTCTACATATTCCATAATTTCTACCACTATAGGTCGGGTCTATTGTAGTTGTGTCTCCACCCTTGGTGACATTTTTCCATCCCATCACTACAAGGAAAACACCACCCAACAAAGGTTTTTGGGGGAGTTTTTTTTTGTTACAAGATTGGGAAAAAATATTAAAAGAACATTTGCTATTCATAGTAGAGGATTTAATATATTTTCACTACAGCTATAAATCATATGTGAACAAAGGTTCAAATGGAGGTTTTTTTTTGGCATTTAATTCAATAAGGCACACTTGTGCATCGATAATCAATATGCGACAATGTTTATTATATATGATAAATCACACACACACACACACAACACTAACATGCATTACATGTTTAAAAGTATCAATGTGTATATCACAATGCACATCATAAATTCTTGTATGGTAATGATAATAATTGTTATCGCACAGATTGTAGGTTGGGAAAATCCCGACCCAATCCACAAAAGTGGGACAAATGTGAGAGTATATACCCATTGTCACCTTAGGTGGACACTCTCCTCACTTTAGTGATAATGGAAATCACCACGAGGGGGAGTCCTGGTGATCCTAGGGGGAAATGAGATGGAAAGTGGAGTAATGGAAGGTGGTACCCCTATAGGTCAAAGTAAGAAGTGGAAGATGGCATGGATAAGAGCCTTGTTTGTAAGTGTAGGTTTCCAAAATGAAGTGTACCTGCAGAATCGTATGATACCTTCCCAAGACAAGACAAAATGAAGAGATACAAGCCAAAATATCCAATGGACAAGAAAGTGAAGCTTGGTGTCCTATATTGCAGCAGTAAACACGAATATATATCAACAAGGAAAAATGTTGTAAATTGCATAAATAACCATCCAATGTACGAAATCATTATTGGACAATGAAGCAATAAACAAGCATATAATGTTCCAATACTTAAGCATAAACTTTGATGGTAAAAGAGGGCTTCTTAATGATGTTTTTATAAATATATTAGAGCAACCAATTGGCTGTAGCAATCAATTGCTACAACAACAATTTCTAACCATAAAAATCAGCAAGTAAATCGTCAAAAAGTTATCCCGTAAGTAGTAGAACAATAATAGTGGCTTCCAAGAAAATTTCTACTGTTGAAAAGCGAGTTAAAGTAAAATATTAAGTGTGTTTTGCTGCAGCCCTAATGGTTGTAGCTTTTTTTGGATTATAACCAAAGAACTACCAAGCCAAACAAGATGCTTTAGTGGCTTGAGCAAGCTTAAGACACCAAGAAAATATTCCAACTTGAACACATTTAATATCTCTCAAAATCACGTACACCAATGCAAGTAATTTATTTCTCCATTGCAAAGATTAGATTAGTGCCTAGTCTATTTGGTTATGGAGTCCTGGATGTATAATATCTCTAGGGGTGTAAGCCATTTTACTCCCTAGAGCATGCAAAACCAACAAAGGTAAACCTAGGAGGGTGTAAGCCCTTTTACTCCTCCTAGTAACCTTGTAAAACATGACTTATCAACTAGCAAACAAGATGAAGCTTGGTGGAGGGTGTATGCCCTTATACTCCTCCAAGGGTTTTAGACAAGAAAAATATGAAACAATAAGAAATTACTAACAATTGTAGAAAATTCCTTACCAATTCCACAAGATAGCAAGATAAAACCCTAATTTCACCAAGTAAACTCCATCCACATGGAAGAATAAGCCTCCAAGAAGGGTAGCATACCACTTTTCTCCACAAGAATAAGTACTAGCATCCAAAGAATTGCATGAGAGAGAGATGTAATTTTCCCAAGAGGGGTGAAAATTTCAGCCAAGTAGCTCTTCTCACATGAGAGAGTTGTGTTAAAATGAAATGAATTTGGTATTTATTTATACAAGAACTAATAATAAATTTTTTCCATATAATATTAGGGTAAACCACAAAATAGGGAGCCTCACCTCCCTTATTTTTCCCCTTTACAATATTAATTTGATTTTTACACAAAGAAATCCTAAAACGATGATGCCATGCCCTAATTGGGTGACGTCTTGGCAATTTTGGCAAGTTGTTGAGCTTGGAGAGGAAGTCGTTGGGCCTCCAAAGGCCATCCCTTCATGTGCTAAGGTCTCTTCTCCATCAAGCATGCTAATCACCATCAAATCATCACCACCATCATCAAACCCTAGCCCCAAATCATGGAGTCAATCCCTAGAGAAAGACATTTTGACTTTCCAAGGTCAAACGTTGGGCAAGTAAGGGCTAGGTATCTTCCTTCAAGGGGTCTTCTCTTGCCTCCAAAGGAAACATCCATCATCTGTCACCACCCAAGTGTGTGGGTCATGACATCCAACCTATGGTCTTCCTTCCCCAATGAAGGCCCAAGTTAGACTTCTTCTTCCAAATCTTCCATCAAACGAGGTCCTGCAAAGAAAAATGAGTGCGCCCTCCAAGGGTCTCAAGTAAAATGTATCATAGCAAGTAAAATCGCATTTAATACAAGATCCACCTAAATATGTCCATGAAAACTACCTTATCAAAATAAACAAGTGCTCAAAGACCTTATGCAATTTTCCAAGTTTAGGTATGGGAGGGTTGTCAAGGTGACCTATTGGGTGAGCCAATCCTTAGGTCAAGGGGTGTTTCCTAGGTGGACCCTCTCTAAGCCATGTAAGGAATATGGAATGGATGGGGGTAAGAATTTTGGGCATGGGGTTCATGAAATACAAGGGTTCGTATTGTCTCATTTATGGGTGCCTTTGTAGAGGGTGTGATGCACCTTCTTTTTCAATGCAACATTTTTCCAAGCCCATTATTTTCCATTAATTAATTATAGTCTAGAACAGTTGGGTACTCCAAATGGGTAACATAAGACTTGAAGGAAATACCACAATGTCACTTGAAGCCGGAGGTATACAGAGTGCCATATGGGTAAAGTAAAGGGCATAACACACTTTTGTAGATCTGTCAACAAGTGGGACATTTATATATGTGAAATTTACTTTTGCAGGTCTTCAATTCTTTTAAGAGAAACACTTCATTGTTCTCAAGACCTCTTTGGGCGAGCATCTAGAAGGTTATAATTTTGGATTTTATCTTTTTCCAACTACATCCCCTCTGGGCCTTCAACCCCTTCTTCCCATGAAATGAGGTACAATCCCTTCTTGGGTCAGTACACCCGAAAATCCCAAAAGATAAGGAGACGAAAAGGACGAAGTGTGAAAAATGATAAGTATGATTGGTAATGGTACGATGACTCATCAAAGAGACCTCCCAGTAGAAAAACTTTCCCCAAGGGTGACCAATTACTAGGGCACAATGTCAACCACCAAGGTGAAACATGACAAAGAGCATATTTTCCAAGCAAATGTTCTATAATCAAAATCATCTTTAAATGCAACATACTCAAATGCCTAAAGTATTAAGGTGACACTTACCACAATACCTGACTTGTACTTTATGGAGCAAGACCCATCGTCTTCCAGAAATAGGATAATGTGGTGAATGCCATCATGATGAACCAGAGAAATATGGTGGTGAAGCAGGTCTCCATCTATGTAATTGGAAATCACAAGTTAACCCATACCTCGACACTCCATGTTTGCAACATGAGGGCCTCGAGACATCATTTCCTTAGTTATCCCTAGAAATGGGGGATAACAATAGGAATGACAACAATGATTGTATAGTTGAAGAGAATGATGGTATTATTTTCATTAGGAGCACCAAAGCTCTTATTACAATTATTAGCATCGATACATTTGTTCATGCATTAAACATCGGTGCCTATCAATCATTTAAACACACTGATATATAATTATGTACAACCCACATCATTTTTTACATGAATACAATGCACCGAAATATGTTTCAATGTTGAATTTATTCACATTGCAAGTATGAAAATGCAACTCTCGTTTTTGATAAAATTTCAATTAATCATCAAAAAAATTAAATAAATTTTATAATAATATTAATTTTATATTTTAATTATTGTGTTTGGATATGATCATTGTAGTATGTATTATATTGTTTAAATAAATATACAAACTAATTACACCTATGTTTATTATATCAATGTAAATTATACATATATTTAATTGACAATGCAACATTTTATGACACAAGACAATGCTATAGAAAAATAAACCCATTTTATTATATATGAACAAGGGACTATTAATAATACAAATGGGACAAAATAAAGGTATGCAGTCATCTGACTCTTAATAATTGTTATTGCTATCACACAATCTATAGTTTTAACAAAGCCCAACCCAATCCACGGATGAGTGACAACTACGAGAGTACCTACCCATTGTCACCTTAGATAGACACTTCCCTTGCTTTAGTGATGATGAAATCAACACAAGGGGGAATCCCAACGAATTTAGTGGGATTGAGATGGAAAGTGAGATGATGATGAGTGGATCCCCTATAGGTCAAGCTTGGAGGTGAAGAAAGGCTCGAGGAAGGGTCTTGTGAAATGATAAATGGTTTCCAAGAGTTGTGTACTTGCAAAACAATGTTAACCTTGCCTAGAACACAACAAATGATGAGCGAAAAAGCCTTTAGCCAATGGAGATTCAACAAGACACCTTGTTGTCCAAAATTTCAGCAATATATAAGTGTATAAATCAGCAATAAACAATTACCAATGGT
>JASDQU010010717.1:68853-79064 GCA_032191745.1 Picea mariana
AGTGGGTTGAGCACCAAGTACAATAAGATGATTGCAAGATATAACATAGTTTACATGAGGTAAATCAACTTTATAATCCACAAGGCTATAGGGATGATCAATTTCAGGAGATATTTGGATACAAACATCATTCTCACATGGTTTGGACAAAGGAAAATGATCAAAATCAATGATGCAAGAAGAGGATAAATATTCTTCTTTCGAGGGATATACAACATTGGGTCGATGGTCATCCAAATAGAAAAAACAAAGGATGATTCTTCTGATATGTGAAGGAAAATACAAGAAATAGTTGATGAAAAATAAAATAAGTTCCTGAAAGAAACTTATGACTTGACACCTGGACTTCCTGTGTCTTCCTTTCATCTTTTTCTATCTGAACTCATTCTTCATTGGAGTCTTTTGATTGATTTGAATCACCAACAATTTCTTCAAGTGTGTGGAGTCGCCGCGGTGAAAAATTGCAGTCTATTTTGTCACCAACGCTTGTTCACCATCAAGTGCTAGTCATAGTCTTTGTCGTACAGCCCAAATTAGATATCTTCATGTCTCCATTCCCCAGCAGGGGCGCAAAAAATATTATCATTAGAAGTCACACCTAGACCATTGTAGGTGTAAGCCTAATACCCATCATAATTTTTGTAGGTTTATAAAAAAAACAAGGTCTTTTAATCTCAAGTGTCACAAATGGATGAGAAACTCAATTTAAGATATCAATACAAAATCTCCACGTAACATACTCCAACAAGCAAGGCTTGAACAATCTTAGGTCAATTTTTGAGTATCAGTGAAAAGATGAAAGAATGAAGGAGAAGAATGAAATATATGAACCAAGCTACATCAGGCACTTTGGCACACATACAACAGAATTATTACTAACAAGGAACCTCCTAGTAAATAAGAAAATATGCTTTGACAATACTTGCATTTAACAAATTTACAGTAAATCAATCACTGCATATCATGAACACAAGTGCTAAAGATAAATCCTTCATTAGTAGATAATACTAAAGCAAGACAAGAATAATAGCATGAAAGAGTAGAAAAGGAGCCAATCTTCAATTACTCAAGAGTCTTAAGTATGTACATACATAGTAAGAGAACTTTTTACAATCTCCATACAAAAGATAAAGCTTCACATCCAACCATTCCAACCTTCTATTGGAGTCATATCACTCTTTAAATAACAAATTACATCAAGAATTCCTCTATGAATCGTTACCTAGCTCTAGCATAGGATTTTGTGCCTTGGAGAGATGTGGCAATAGACAAAATAACAGAAAATTAACAAACTGCTAGATTCCAGGAAGCTGTTGGTGATGAATAATGCAACTACAACCAACTCATGTTTGGAGATCTAGTGGAGCTAGATGCCAGGTACAAGTGTCCCTTGATGTCTAACTGCCTCATAGGAACCATTCAAACCTCCTCTGATAGTTGACAACTCTCCCATAACTTGGATTTATCAGACTGTTAGAGTTCGCAACGCATCTGCATGATTCACTGCAAACTTTCTTATAGGCGATGTTTTCGAATTTTCTCCCAAACGATGAACTGGGCCGAGCTGATTTTTGGTCAGCAAGTCAATGACATTATGATTCTTCTCCAGAAAAAAGTTTAGCGAAACCCAGATAGTATTTTAAAATATATGATGAAAACATGAGTTTACAACATACTAATTTGTTACAAACTGTTTCAATTTCAGCAGGGTCGCAACACGTTTGCAAGATTCGTTGTGAACTTTCCTATACATGACAATTTGCTTTATGCTCACAGCTTGAAAAAATTTCTTCTTCCTGTACACATTTTTTACCTATCTATGTAGGGGCAATGATCTCTTCACCATCTGTTTTTCCTTTGCAATGGCTTCTTCACACATATCTATGTTTTCCTTCAGTTTAATTCTAGCTTGTAGATTTACCTTTTTCAGTTTTTAATTCTCAACCTTTGTCTCTTTTATTTGCTTTATTTGTTTTTAATTCAGTTTTGAAAGTGGGATTCCTCTCTTTAGAAGGAGACTTTAGTTCAATAATTTCTACTGGCTCTTTAAGAGATTTGGCTTTGGCTATTTGCTGAGTTGGTGCTTCAGATGCATCTTCTTCCATGGCAAGTCAAATAAGAGTACAAACCTCTCTGATAATTGTTGCCAACAGACTATGTGTTGAAATCTAGTGAGTCTAGGGTTTTGCTGCAACTAGGGTTTACACTAGAACGATTTTGTAGAGACTAAAATGTAAGTTGAAGCTAGAAGCTTGGATGAAATGATGATGACAAGGCTGAATGCACACTCAAACAACAAGATTTCGATGCAACTGGAAAAATAGAGAGTTCACAACATCTAGACAATTTGCAACGACTAATAGTTTGCAGCGGGGAACAATTTGCAGCAAAATCTTAGCAAATTGAAATAACATGAAATGATTGAACCTTCCCTTTGAGTTTGACCTTTTTGATGATGACAAGGTGCTGAAAAAAAAGAATCCTCCAAGTTCCACGTTCCCAAAATCATAATCATGTACTATTTAGTGCATTAGCTATTTTGAATTGTTGCGAACTTCTAGGAGAGTCTACAACGAATGAGATTTGACAGGTGACATTACACTTAGATGGTTAAGTGGATCCTTAAAACTTTTTATACACCCTTTTTGGACAAAATACTTGATGGCGACCTTCAAGTTATGCATACACGACCAATACTTTCCCTCTTTACAAATGATGACAACCACCATCATGACATCAAGACTTTGTAACCATACTCTGATCAACTCACAAGTTTTAAACCAATGACTTATAAGAAAGACATAACACATAATTGACAAGGACCAAAAGAGACCTTTTTATACTAGACTAACAAAAATTTGAAAAATGAGAGAAAACCTTGACTCCTGTACATCCTATGCGTTAACAGAGAGAGTTTAGATGATTTTGCTACAAACCTAATGGATGTAGCATTAATTTGTAACAACAAATACAATTACTTGGCTAAGTAAGATGCCCCTAGGGCACAACAAATCTTATAGCATGTGAAATAGATTCCAATTTCAACAAATGCAATATCTCATTTTTTCATGTATACTAATGCAACGCTTTTATATCTCCAATGCAAGTAGATTAGTGTCTTATCAATTGGGTTAATGGAGTCTCTTGTGTGAGAGCTAGGGTTTGTTACTTCTCTAGGGGTGTAAGCCCTTTTACTCCCTAGAGCAAACAAAACCTAGCAAGGTAAATTTAGGAGGGTGTAAGCCCTTTTACTCCTCCTAACAACCTTTGCAAATAACTTTTTTTAATGATAAAATGATAGATTTTGGTGGAGGGTGTATGCCCTTATACTCCTCCAAGGGTTTGTACCAAAATAACCTTGAAACAAGAAGGAACAACAACAATATGCAAAAAATTCCTTACCAATTCCAAGAGATAGCAAGTAAAACCCTCATCTACCAAGAATATTCCATCACAATAGCAAGAACAAAGCATCCAAGGGATAACACTATCCTTCCTTCCAATAGACAAGTAATAAGCATCCACAATAGCACAAGAGAGAGAGAGAGATATCGATTTTCCCAAGTAGGGTGAAAATTTGAACCAAGAGGTATGTAATCCTCAAGTGAGTTATGTCCAAATGAAATGTGAGTTGACCTCTATTTATATGAGGTCACCTAAAATAGTTTGTCCACATTCATAATTTGAGGAGGCCGACCTCACACATTTTCCTTCCTAAACAATACTTTTTACCAAATTAAAAAAATACAATGAAGAAATCCCTAAAATGATGATGTCACTCCCCTAGGAGGTGATGTAGGGGCATAAAAAGAAAAACATTGAGCTTGTTGAGGAAGTCGTTGGGCCTCCCAAGGACAAATGTCAATGTGCTTGGGTCTTCCTTCAACAAACATGCCATATCATCATCAAACATCTTACACCACCAAACCCTATCCTTCCAAGTCATGACGTCATGCCCCAAAAGTGAAGTGTATGGCCTTTATAGGCAAACGTTAGGGCTAGGAATACTAGCGAGTCACCTCCAATGGATAATCAAATGCTTCCAAGGGCAATGTCGCTCATCCAAGTTGTCCCAATTAGTGGGGTATGAAATTCACTCTATGGGCTTCATGCCCCCATGGAGGCCCAAGCAAGGCTTGTTCCTCCAAAAGTATCCACCAAGCAAGGTCCTGCAAAGACAAGTAAATTTGCCCTCCAAGGGTCTCAAGTCATATGTATCATGCCAAGTAAATCACATCTAATAAAAGAACCATCTAAACATGTGCATCAAAGCTACCCTTTCAAATCAAACAAGTGCTCAAAGAACCTATGCAATTTTCCAAATTTAGATATGGGAGGGGTGTCATAATGCTCTATTGGGTGAATTGATTCCTCAAGTGGGGGATGTTCCCAAGGAGAATCCTTTCTAGTTTATGTAGTGAATGTGAGGTGGATGGGGTTAGACTTCTAGGTATGGGGTTTCATGACATACAAGGGCTTGTATTGTCTCATTTATGGGTGCATTTATTGAGGGCTAGCCATATCCTTTTCCTCTTTTTGTTTTTAAAGCATATTTTTCCAAGCCATTTATTAGCCATTCAATTTGCATGTGTTTCCAAGTTGAAGACAGTAAGGGGCACTAAAAGGAAATGCATATCCCACATACGATCTACCTTGGTTTGCATGCTTTTCCAAGTTGAAGATAATAAGGGGCACTAAAAAGAAATGCATAGTCCACATACGCTCTACCTTGGAAAGCATAATTGATCAATTAGTTATTTATTTTATGGGTCCCTCATTTTTTTGAGATGTGTTTCATTCCTCTCGGGATCCCAGGGCGAGATTTTATTGCATGATGTTTTTGCCAAGGCACCTTCGAGCCTAGTGACCCCTTCTTCCCATGAAATGAGGTACACGCCCTTCTTGGGTCAATAACCCCGAAAACCTAAAAGATGGGGAAACAAAGTGGAAGAAGTAATGGAAGGTGGCAAGTATGAGCGAGAATGGTATGATGACCCTTCAAGGAGACCCCCCAGTAGCAACCCTTTCCTTGAGGGTGACCATTTACTAAGAAACCATGACACTCACCAAGGTGAAATAGGGAAAAAAACATAATTTCTAAGCAAAGGCTCCAAAATCAAGAGAAGCTTTAATGCAACATATTCAAATGATTCAAGTATAAAGGTGACACTTACCATGAAACTCAACTTGTTACCTCATTGATCAATATCCATTATCTTCCAGAAGCAAGTTGGTGTGGTGAATGCCATCACGATGAATAGAGAAGTATGGCGGTGAGGCGAGGCGAGGCTCCATCTGTGTGAGTGGACACTATCAGTCAATCCATATCTCGGTACTCCATGTCTGCAACTCGAGGGCCTTGAGACATCATTTCCTTAGTTACCCCTAGAAATAGGGGGTAACATTTACAATTATTGGTAACCATTCATTATCTAATTGGGACAATTTGTTCATATTAAACAAAATGTTTGATTCTTTTTTTCCAAGAAAAAAAACTAGTAATTTTATTTACGATAATACAATAAAATTACATCCACAAATGCCCTTGGCACTCCCTTGGCTGGAATCCAAATATGAAGCTCAACTATCTACAAAATATAATGAAAATCAGCATAAAGTTGTCCTTCCCCCAATTCGGATGCCAATAGAAGCCAGCTCGACATCAACCTGCTCCATCTGCCTTCACCTCATGCAGACAAGTAGCCTCATTAATTGGCCGATCAATCGATGAGCTCCTTTCATTAGAGCATAAGTTACGATGCGATCCTACAGTACCAAAGGAATAAAGGGAAGAGACGCTCACATGGGACATCACAACTCCTCGCAGAACGATGGCGGGTCTCCATCAATGGATAGAACAAAGACAAATATCCAAATGTCCTCAGATTTCAATGAATGAAAGAAAGAAAGAAAGTATTTTTAACGTCCACGAGGCTAAAAATAGCCTATGGGATAGATTGCTTTTCTATCTGGCTTTTGTATTCGGCCCTTTTCCTATGAAGTTTTACAATAACCGCTCCCAACTTCTCGACAAACTCTTCGTTGAATAGATTATACCAAGAACTAGCTGCTAGAATACCTGCATAATTTTCCCTGCTGTCTTTGAAGGCCTCACATTCTAAAATGAAATGTTTTTCTGTTTCCACTTTTCCGGAAGAGCACAAAATACATACTCTTTCCTCCCACATTTCTTTTGGCCTTTTCCAATGCCTTGTTTCACAACGGAGTTGATGAGAATTAGTCCTTAATTGAGCAATAAGAATTTTAGATCTCCAAGAAATATTGGCCCCTATGTACGCCTTTCGCTGATGGTTATGAATGGGGTTAAACTCTTCAATGTAGTACTTCTTCTTTCTCCCTAGCTCTTTCTCCCAAGTACGTTTGTGGAACTTATCCATAACAAACGTTTTAATCTCTTTACTGTTTGTAGGACACATGCTCAAGCAAATGCCCCATTTACTAAACAATTTGTTATTTTGCCGCATCCAAGTCTTCTTTCTTTTGCATAATCTGTCACTAAACACAACCTTAGGCCATCTACCCTCTTCCATTTGCTCAATTTTTTTCAAATACCTTACGATTCACACCATAGCAATTGATTCAATAGGAGCAGCCCCTGTTTCACTTACCATGATAGCATAAGGAACTGCACTTTTAATTTTGAATTTTTTTGTAATCAAACGCTTCTGAATTTTCTCAATTTGTTTCCACTGCATCTCGGTTGTGCTGCTAGCCCACAGTTCACAACCATAGAGAATCACCAAAATCACTAGAAGCCCAAAAAGAGTTAGAGTGGTTTTTCAGTCCCACAACTCTGCCTCTCTACACCTGTTTTGAAAAGCATAAAATGCTTTCCAACCCCTTAAAGTTCTTTTCTTTCTACAACCATCCCAACTTAAATTTCTGTTGAAGTCAATTCCGAGGTATTTGTAGTCTGCAACTTCTTCCAGAATGTTGCCTTCAAAGAAGAACTTATGCTGGTTATGCTTTCTTTTGTTAGAGAAAACCACTACTTTCGTTTTACTAATATTGACTTGCATCCCCACCCTTCTACAAAAATGCTCAAGGGAACATAAGTGCTCTTGCAAACCAAGAATCGATTTAGCAATCAATATAAGGTCATATGCGTACAAAAGAAACCTTATAACGAACTTGCCCAAATGGATACCGTCACCCCCTTGCAAATTTAGCGACTCTTCAAGCCTGTCAATATATAACTCAAAAAGGGTAGGAGACAATGGGCAACCTTGCTTGACCCCGATATCGCTTCTAAAACTTTTAGCCTCTTCATACAGCCTATGCACCACTGCTCTCAAATGCCTGGGAATCCCAAATTGCTCCATTTTGCCTCAAAGCTTATCCCTAGAAACCGTGTCAAAGGCTTTTCTAAAATCAACAAAGCAACAAAAAACTTCTTCCCTTTTTTCCCAAACTTTTTCAATGATGTGCCTTAAAGTTATGATAATAATGAAGGATGGTACGACTATAATAAATCCTCCCTCCTTTGAACTACGCCCTCCAACTACTTATTTGCTTCCTCGCTCGGGGAATGCCCATCCTCATCAAGTGTATGGAATTGCGAAGAAGCGGAGTATGCTCTGCAACTTCCTTCCAAAAAGTTCACGATTTCCGATTTTGGATATTCAGATTCACGATTTTCTAACCATGGAAATAGGTTGAGCAAGTAATATGGGACGCAGCTCCTTTGTGCGCCCTCTGATCCCGAGATCGCACCAGGAATCCATAAATGCTGCAGAGTCTTACCATATCCATACTCCTCCACCAAATCAAGAGGTCGTGGAAGAATTGGAAGCTAACTCCCGTCAAGTTCGTCAGAACACTTCGGATAGTGAAATCAAAGCCAAGATGAGGAGCTGGATTCCGGACACTGGGTCTACCAGGTCTCGGGAAACTAAATATTTCAAAACTCTCGAGCTATTCTGGATCATGCAATCCCTCATGGGCCAAGCAATCACTGACAAGAAAGCTGTTATTAATAGCCTCCTGATGCAGACACAATATCTCCAGCTTCAGAATCAAGCCATGGACAAGAGGTTGACAATCATCGCAACTCATCTTGGAATCAAATTTGTTGAATATAATGAGAATAACCACCAGACGCCCGAAGCTCATGAGGATCCTCCTGCAAATCCTACCAGCTAATTTCTTCTCTCTATGATTTCTTTTTGTAAACAACCTTTCAGGCTTGTGACTCTCTTCTCCGGAATATATAGGCTAGGCTTAAATTTCTATGCTAATTTACTAGCTCTCATGCCTCCCAGACAGATGGCTGACAACAAATCTTCTGTAATTTTTCCCATGTAATTTTGTCAATTCTCTGATAATAAAATTTAATAGCTTATAAAAAAAAAACACAAAGTTGTCCTTATCTAGATTCCAAAACTAAGTCTAATTTTGTTTATCCAGGGCTCTATTCTGATCATTCCCCTATGAAGAGGAGAAGTCAACAAGTAGCAATGTTTTTGAAATAACAGATAAAACTTCTCTTGAAGAAGCATAATTGTGAAGTATTAAGTAGATCATCTAATCATGTATGGAGCTAAGTTTCATGAAAATAAACTCTGTGGTACACTTGGTCCTTTTCGAGAGGTGATCCGCTTCATGGTTCATGTCCTTGCACATATGGTCAAAGGTTATGAGATAAATCATTTAATCTATTTTTTTATGTCTCAAAATAAAGGTGTAAGAGTACAATTCTACATAGCAAGTCTCCATTCATCCACTTTATGACCAAAAGAGAATCCCCATATATGTGAATATGAGTGATACCTTTTCCCCTTGCAAGTTGAAGTGTTAGCTTTAGAACCATAATCCCACTAAAGTTGTGTGAGGCTACACCATTATTGGAGAGAAATAAATTGATTGGTCATTGGATAGATGGATTATACCCACAGCTCGTCCCACAGAAGGGTCCCCTTGAGCAGCCCCATCAAAGAAATGTCAGGGCTCCTTGAGGATTTTTACTTCCCGACGTTGCTTTGGCTGCTTGGATTGAATTTTTTTTGGGTATGCTGATAAAATGGCTAAGATTTGGGTAGCACAAAGCTATGAATTGGGGACCTTGTCTTCGAATAGAGCATGGTTTTTGGCAATCTAGATACCCCAAGATATTGTCAGGGGGAGGGCTTTGAGATTGTTTGTATGCTGAGAATTGAGCCAATTTTGCAGCGCTTCTTCGATGGTTTCACCTCTCCAAGCACAAGAGGGGCCAATGGTCCTCTTTATCTCTTCCCACACCTCCAAGGAGAATTTTCAGCCTAGGATGAAATGATGGTTGGTTTCAATATCTTGGCTACAAAGACAATATTTCCTGGGTCCTTGAAAAATTCACTTTTGTAACTTGTCCCAAGTGAGAGCCTTGTTGTGAAGCAACAGCCACATGAACAATTTTTCTTTTGCTGGATGTTTTAGTTTCTAGAGAGTTTCCCCCACCAAAGATGGGGGTCCATTCTATTTTCCTAGGCTATAGGTGAGTACCAATATTTGAGAGTATATTAAAAAAATGTCTGATTTTCACAGATAAACATTTCAAAATATACAACTTATAACATTCAATTATTTTGATAATCATTCATTAGTCGAAATATTGTCTTTGCTCAAGTTGTTTGCATCCCTCATTTCCTCATCACTTGCAGGGGATATTGTACTTGAGTTATTTGAACGAATGTTTTGTTGATTGGATTTATTTTGTTCTATCTCTTTGTGTTCAATATACAAACATAGAAATAAAGTGTAATGAATATATCTACATTTATAGTACAATATACATGATTTCAATTGAAAATAATACAATAGAAATGAGTGATTCATAATCAATACACATTCTTTCGAAGCTACTCCTTATGTCGTCTCTTAATAAATCTTGAATTGAATCCATTCCATACTTTGCTTCCTGTGAGTTTTATACACGTGACAAAGCATAGATATAATTCAAGGTTTTTTGAAACTGCATTAACTATAAAATAAGGGAAGTAAAAGAACATAGCTAATATAAATCGTTCAATTAACCCTTGATACTGAACATATGATCCACAACCATATTTAATCCAATGTTAATCAAATGTTCATATGGATCTTTTTTGTACATTAGCGTTTATTACAAAACATCCATGGATAACTCTAAATTAGTTAAAATATAAACATCACAACAAATGTGAAATGTTAAGTAAGGAATAGGAAAGTACTCACAA
>JASDQU010010718.1:40198-54711 GCA_032191745.1 Picea mariana
ATTAAAACAATCAAGTGTTACATAAATTGTCAACCCAGGGAAGTCTGTTTATTTCAAAGGCAATCACACACTGTACATGCTCAATCTCAAAAGCAATCCAAAGTTGTAGTAAAAGTTACACTAATCACACATTGCTTTGAACAGACTGAAGTTCTACTTTGAATTACAGTAAAAACAATCTATCTATAGCAGAATTCAAGATTCAAAGGAAAATAATTATCAGGAGAATCCTGGATTACATTAAGAAACAACAACCTAGGAAAAAGGAACCTTTCAGCATACTGCAAAGAAGACTAACTATTCTATAACAGAGAACATGACCCTATTCCCCAAAGTAGGAATCTTAAGCACCTGTCTCTGACTATCACACTTTCATAAACTCATTCTACAAATAGAATTACCAATCAAAATGATCAACAATTACCTAGGAATGAATTGTATGAAAACAATGCAACAATCAATTGAAACAAAGTTTTAACAAGGCATGAATAAAAACAATACTTAACACACTACATAAACTAATGGGTGAATCTTGTAAAGAAGGTGGGCCCTCTCCTTCTCACAAGATTCCTCAGAAATGAAAGGGAACTAAGAAGAAATGCTCAAAATGATGTTTTATTCATCTGTCCAATGTAACAAGTTACAATATCAAAAGTGAACACGCTCCTTCTCTGTAATTCCTTTCTAGCTAAGCCTTCTGTAATCCCCCTTCTAATGATGATTTCTCTTCTATTTAAAGAAGATAATCCTCTTAATACAATTAAGCATAATATTACATGTGTACGTACAAATCCTATTCTTAGTCTGATCTAATCTTCTATGCTGGAATAGGATATTCTGATCTTCTGTAGCAAAATGCTGTTACAATGGTTGTAATGGTGCTGGCTTTGAGGTACAACTATTGTGGCCAGTGTAACAACTCCTTTAATTATCTTTTCTGTTACTGTTGTATGTGAAATACTGTTTCAACATCGCAAATCATGGACTGTTTTAGCGATGGGATTTGTGTACTGTTTAACTGTTTCAACAATGTAGCAGCAACGATATATTATCTGCAGTCTTCAAACTGTTTTAGCAACTATATATTCCTGATTAATAGCTAAGTATGAAAATAATGTAAAATTACATGTAAAACAAGTTAAACATATAGCAAAGAGAAGAAACGTTATATACCTTTGGAAAAATAGATTAAGGTGATAATGTAAGCTTAAATATGAGTGGGAAAAGGATGTAATGATAGCAAAAAGTATGAGCAAAAAGGTACATTATAGGGTCCTAACACCTATTACATTTTTATCTGCTGGCCTAGGAACGAGTTCCAAAGTGTCATTCTTTTCAATCTGGTCCAGTTCCTCATTCATATATTTTAACCAATTTACGTCTTTATTGGCCTCATTGAAGTTCTTGGGTTCCACCATGGATATGAAGGCTATATGTGATTGCTCAATATTTTTGATTATCCTTCTCCTAGTTTGTACACCTTTGTCTTTTTCACCAATTATCTGACTTGCAGGATGGTTCTTTTGAGTAATTCAGGAGGAAGAATTTGATGCTGTCTGCTAATTTGAGTCTGTATAAGTATTTGCATCTTCATCTGAGTCATAGTCTTCTTGTTCTGATTCTTGGACCTGTTCAACTTCAACTTCACCTATATCCTTTGTTGTTGATCCAGTATTGTTCACCTCTCTTACTGGGATTCCTTCATCGACTTTTTATGTCAATACAATCAACCAATGTATGCAGCCTCTTATTATAACATTTGTATCCTTTACTGTTTGTAGCATACCTTAAGAATATGCCTTCATCAACCCTATCATCATACTTGCGAAGATTCTGATTATTATTCTTTATGTAACACTTACTCCCAAAGACTTTGAAGTGTTTGATTGTAGCAGGTCTTCCATGCCACAGTTCATAAGGTGTCTTGTCACTGTGTGGTCTGAAGTGAGCTTTATTAAGAATATGGATTGTTGTGTGTATTGCTTCTACCCAGTAGGTTTGACCAATGTTCTTCTCATTCATCATTGACCTGGCCATTTGCTGAACTGTTTTGTTTTGCCTCTCAACTACTTCATTTTGCTATGGGATTCCTAGGATTGTGTATTCTCTTTTGATCCCATGTTTATCACAAAACTCCTTGAAATCACTCGACATAAATTCTCCTCCTCAGTTTGATCTCACAACCTTTAATTTTTTGCCTGTTTGATTCTCAGTTAAAGCCTTAAATATTCTAAATTTCTCAAAATATTTGGATCTTTCTTTGAGAAAAGAAACCAGGTAAGTTTGGAGTAATCATCAATGATCAACATAAAGTAGTTTTTCTTCCCTGTGCCTTCCTTTCTTGATGGTCCACATAAATCCATATGAACTAATTGGAGTGGTTTCTCTGTTGAAGTAGAGCTCTTGGATTTAAATTGTGTCCTGGTTAGCTTTCCTACTTGGCAGGGTTTACACAAAAAGTCTTGTAGCTTTGATATTCTTGGAAGATCTTTTACTGCCTCAAGATTTTTGAGCTTGATTAAGTGGTCAAAGTTTAGATGTACAAGTCTCCTATGCCACAACCAACTTTCATCATGTTTGCTTAGATGACATTCTTCTCTATTTTCTTTCAACACATATACATTATTATTCGTTCTTATGCCTTTAGCCACCACTTGTCCTGAGTTTACAGACTTTATATTGCAATCCTTGGAAGTGAACACTACTTCACATCCTCTGTCACACATTTGACTTACACTGATAAAATTGTGTTTCAACCCATCTATAAGCAGAACATCCTGAGATTTTCCTTTACCATTACTCAAACTCACCATCCCTTTACCCTTGATTTTACCAGGAGCATCATTTCCAAAGGTTACGTTTCTTGATTTTCTTTCACTTAGAGATATGAAATTACTTTTCTCTCCCGTCATATGTTTGGAGCATCCACTATCAATATACCAGGGATTATTTTTTCTTTGAGCTAACAACACTAATCCACACTTGTCATTTTCTTTCTTCTTCCAAACCTTGACGTTTTCAGCAGAGGGATTTAGATCTGATTCATAGTTCCATAAGAGACATTCTACAGCTTTATGTCCATAATTATGGTAGGTGTAACATTCAGGTTTATTGAATAAAGGATCATAACGATTGTTATGCTTAACCTGTGTCCTTTTCCTAGCCATCACATGATTCGCAGTTTGTGATTGTTTGTTACTTGGCTGTCTCATTCGTTGTTGCGGTAGATATCTATTCCCTGAGTGTTTTGATTGCTCATATCTAAATATTAAAGAACAGTTTACAACTTTGTGACCAAAGTTAGAATAGGAAAAACAATATCCATAGAAAAATCCTTTGTACCTGGTGTTGTAACAGATATTGAAAATTTCCGAAACTACTTAGTCACTTTCGCCCAAATTTAACAACAGTATCCAACAAAGATTATAACATTCAATGTCGGAATAGGTGTCGATATAGTCGCTCTGTCAATTCGAGGTTTAGCTGCCCAAGATTCTCCTCTCCAGAATAGCAGGGATGTGACTATCCACAATGTCTGCAATACCTCCATGCAACAACGAACCTCCACTCTCTGATGCAACAACAACAGGAACAACATTGCCAGTAGGAGCAGTTGGTGAGATCTGAACCCCTGAAATGTCAGAGGTTCCAGTCGCAGCCTCCTCCTATTCAATCCGAGGGCCGAATTTGACCAATCCATAACAATCCAGTTCCATTTGTTGGGCAGAAGCAAGGTATTAATGGCTTTGTTGTACCTTCAGATGGACTTCCTATTCCTAATCCTAGTCCATCTCAAGATCGTAAATCTTTGTAAAGATTTTTGTGGGATTTGTTCCTAAGAATATAACTGAAGATGAAATACGGCCCATATTTTCTCAGCATGGAAATGTACTCGAAGTTGTTTTGGTTAAAGATAAGATGGCTGAGAAACAATGAGGATTTTTCTTTATTAGATATGCAACTATTGAGGAAGTAGACAGAGCTATAAAAGCACTTGACAATAATTATACATTACCTGGGAGTACAGGACCAATGAGGATGAAATATGTTGATATAGAGCTTGAACGGCTTGGTGCAGAGGAATATAAATTGTTTGTTTCGAATGTTAATACGCAAGCTAAGGAAAAGGAAGTTTAAGAGATTTTTGCTCGATATGGTCGTGTGGAAAATGTATCTATTATAAGAGACGAAAGATTGTTCAATAGCTTTCATGGGGCATCCCGTCGTCGGATTCAACCATCTAATGGTCGCCTTAGGCGGTTGCGAAGATTATCATCAGAAGCACGAAAACCAGTCGAGCTGCACGGCCTCACAGATTGTAGACAAGAACCAGTCCATCTGCGCCTGGGATCGGCGAGCACACGGAATATTGACGTTCGATCTCGAAATCAGAGTTCCCCTTTTGTGAGCTCAAGAGGCTATCCTGGACCTGAAGAAGATCAAAGCTCTGAATCCTGAGTCTCTATGTGCACTCGAAGGGTCGGGAATCATTATGTGGACGATTAAAAAACCAGAGGGAGCTTATTTAGGTCTGTCCAAGGACGTTGTGACATGTGAGATAATTTACCATCAGTCTCGGCTGGCCTACATTCCGACATGGGACATGGACGTTTATCAAGAGATTGAGAAAATGCCGATAGAAAAGCATGGAGAGAGTCTGCACTGGGGAAAGTCTGGAGGTCACTTGTTCCAGGGATTGGCGCAAAAGAGTACGGTAAACTTACAACAGTTTTTGACTGTAAAAAAGAGGTTCGATCCCGATGGCCTTTTCTCTAATGAATGGATTTTTTGTCGGCACAACTGATGGATTTATTGCGCAGTGAAAGGGAAGCACAGGGACTATCAATGGAAATTTGGTGAAGGCTGAGGCCTGCGCCGATCCGGCCTTGTATATCATTTGGGATGGAGTTCACGGGATTGATCAAGCCAACAAACTGATTACTAAAGCGATTTTGGGAGGCAAATACTTCGAACCTGCATTTTCCTTTTTAAGTCAGTGTGATCTCTAGCCATTTTTAATCTTGATAAGCGTTAAATTCTGTAGATTCAAACTCATATATGGGTGCCCACAGTTACGAAGCTGAAATTGGATTCGAGTGAATTTATTGTTTTTTACAATATGCATTTCCGTTATAATAACCTCCAAACGCTTTGTAAAGCGATTAGAACTCTGCATTAAAGTTAAACCATACAAAGCGATCATCCATATACCACTTATTAAAATGATTAGTAACGGTTCAAAGAGCTGGCAGAGCATCTGGCAGTCGCAAAATTCCAGAAGACAAACCGTTTCATATTTCTAGAAACAAACAAAAATTTCTTCTAGATTATTTCTTGTAAACACTGAGTTATGAGTTATGTAACAGATCAGGAGGGTGAGATTAGTTAAATAATAATTGAAGGAGGCCAACGAAAGGGGGGCAAGGGGGCGCGGGGGTGAGCTGGGGAAAAACCTCTTGGGAAGAGGGGTTCCTTTGTATGCTGAGTTAATTTGTAAATCAAAATGGAGTAATACAGATGACATATTTACTTGAGACTGTGAGATTCATCACAGTTGATTCTTTTAGTATGTTTTCCCTGTTGTCATTATCATATTGTTTATCTCTTCCTCTTTTAGCTGTGTTAAATTTGTTTGGAATTCATTTTATATGCTCCTTACCCACAGTTGATATATATGTGTTGCGTTCCTCTTTCAGTTATGTTAAATTTGTTTGGAATTCATTTTATATGCTCCTTACCCACAGTTGATCTATATGTGTTGCGTTACATGATGACTGGTCAGAATTCATTCCAGATAAGCGCTTTGCATCTAGTTATCAGCCTTCTGTATTTTCCTCTAAAGTTATCGTAGTGAAAATTCCTCCTTGATAGATGCTTTCACTATGATGGCCTTTTCTTTTCTTTTTCTGCTACTACCTCATGATTATCAAATTGTTGAAAGATAGACTTACTTTGCCTCATTTTCTGCAAGTTATATGATCACTGCTATTATCTCTTTTCTTTGGTTTTCACTTGACTCCATGCCCAATGGACTGTTTCCCTGGTCCAACCCCCAAACTCTAAAAATCCAAAACTATCATTTACCCATAAATCTGCCCACCATTTCACGCTTACTGAAGATCATATTATGACATTATCTGAGAGATCCCTCTCGGGTTGGGAGGGGTAGCTTCCAATCCAAAGTGGTTCGAGGTTGCCTCAGGATTGATTTGCATGCAACACAATTCAGTTCCGAGTGTCAACATTTTGGTGCCATTGCCGGGGAATCGAAGTTGATATCTATCCCTGGGAGAACGACATTTTCATAGTCCTAAGGAATGGTTGAGCAGCCGGTCATAGGAAAATGTTGGTTTCACATGCTCTGGCGACTCCATTAAAATTTTTCGATGGTGATTTCACTGGCAGGAGAACTCAGAATTACAAGTTTCATGTTAGGTCTCCCAATGGATGAAGGCACCTGGTCTACTATTCTTGGAACTTTATGGGAAAGTACCATCCCTAGATGGAGCCTATGTTGTAACATATATTATCAATTAGACGCCACAGGTAACAGATGTAGAAGATGAGGTTGGAATAGGTACATAAAGCACTACCTTCTCTATTAACAAATTGTCCTGTAGACCAAAGGAGCTGGGAGCTGATCAATTAACAAGGTTTTGGCGAAGGAATGGCAACATCAATCGTCCTAACTCATCACAACCAACCAAAAAAGCAAATGATCAGGTTGGGAGACACCCCCAATTCATCTCCCACGTATCGAATCACTTGCTTGCTGAAAAGTTGAAATCCTATGTGCCTCAGATGTTTCCTTTTGGCCCTTTTCATCACCCTCCTCAGTCCCAAGCTGACGAGTCAGAAAACATTAAAAGCAAGCTCCTCCTTAATTTCTATGGAGACTGCCATTTCAAGGAGCTGGTGAGCAATATGAAACGTGATAGGGTTACTCATAGGATTCAGGAATGGTATGTTCAATGCCAGTGTCCTTACAGTAAGGAAGACCTATGTCGGATGATGGATCTTTACACTAACGAAGACCTATGTCGGATGATGGATCTTTACACTGACGAAGACCTAGGTCGGATGATTGCTCGAGATGGATTATTACTTTTGCAATTCTTGAGATGTATTCTTTCGACCATTGGGACTGCAATTCACAGTTCAGGAAGATATTATGAAAATTGACAATCAAATACCCATTTTTGTGTTACAAAAGATCCTTCAATGGGAGGCAGGTACATATCGATGGGATCTAGATAAAGATGAAGATAACCTGATCGATCAATGGCGGGGAAATATAGATCAGGACCTCGTCTCTATTCTAAAACACGCTTGGTTCAATCTGTCACCTATTCCGTATAAGCATGACAGTCCGGATTCACATGTAATAGCTGGAGTCCCATTGAAGGATGATTTGCATCTTTTGGAATTTGTGTATGAAAATATTATCAGCTCTTCAGGTTTTAAATCCCCTTATAAGTGGAATAAAAACAACAGGCGCGTCATCCGCATCACTCTCCCACGAGTGGTGCAACTCAAAGGTAAAGGGGTGAAATTCGATCCAAACAAAGGGCCACTCAACGAAATTCATTTCAATCGCAAAAACCTCCCGCTTTACTTACCCACAATTGAAATGGATGACAAAGCAAATGCTGTTTTGAGAAATTTGGTGGTATTTGAAGCTTCTAAATAGGGAAAGGAATCAAGACCCCTCAGGTCATATGTGAACTTGATGCAGCGCTTGATCGATACAGTTGATGACGTTGAAGCGCTGAGAGATGGCGGTATAATACACAGTCACTTGGGCACCAACAATGATGTTGCCAAAGTTTGGAACGGAATGCGCGAGAAACTACCGACCAACAACATCAAATACGAGCCAATCGAACTCACATATGGGTGCCCACAGTGACCATTTGCGTTGTAGAAGTTACGAAGCTGAAATTGGATTCGAGTGAATTTATTGTTTTTTACAATATGCATTTCCATTATAATAACCTCCAAACGCTTTGTAAAGCGATGAGAACTCTGCATTAAATTTAAACCATACAAAGCGATCATCCATATACCACTTGTTAAAACGATTAGTAACGGTTCAAAGAGCTGGTAGAGCATCTAGCATTCGCACAATTCCAGAAGGAAAACCGTTTCATATTTCTTTTTATGTAACGTATTGTGAGTGCGATAGGTGATATAATCGTTGGAGGAAACGGAGAAAGGGGGCGCGGGGGTGAGCTGGGAAAAAAACCTCTTGTGAAGAGGGGTTCCTTTGTATGCTGAGTTAATTTGTAAATCCGAATTGGAGTAATATAGAAGACATATTTACTTGAGACTGTGAGATTCATCATAGTTGATTCTTTCAGTATGTTTTCCTTGTTGTTATTATCATATTTTTTATCTCTTCCTCTTTCAGCTGTGTTAAATTTGTTTGGAATTCTTTTTATATGCTCCTTACCCACAGTTGATATATATGTGTTGCGTTCTATGGTGAATGATCAGAATTCGTTCAAGATAAGTGCTCTGCATCTAGTTATCAGCCTTCGTTTGTTTTCCTCTAAAGTTATCGTAGTGAAAATTCCTCCTTGATAGATGCTTTCACTATGACGGCCTTTCCTTTTCTTTTCTTCTACCGCATCATGATTATCAAATCACTGAAAGATAGACTTACTTTGCCTCACTTTCCGCAAGTTATATGATCACTGCTATTATCTCCTTTCTTCGGTTTTCACTTGACTCCATGCCCAATGGACTGTTTCCCTGGTCCAACCCCCAAACTTTAAAAATCCAAAACTATCATTTACCCATAAATCTGCCCACCATTTCATGCTTGCTGAAGATCATATTATGACATTGTTTGAGAGATCCCTCTCAGGTTGGGGGGGGGTAGCTTCCAATCCAAAGTGGTTCGATGTTGCCTCGAGATTGATTTGCATGCAACCCAAATTTCAGTTTCGAGTGTCAACACCTGGAAAATGGATGTCTTCTTTAAGCAGGTCGATTTCCTCCATGCTAATGATTTCTTTGTTCTACAGATTCAGTTCTGGTACTTTTTCTTTCAATCTTCCTTGGCGGTTGATTATCTTCCTCCGTTTATCCATATTTGTTGTTGTCAATGAATGTAGATTTGACAAACTTTATGGAATATTTGTTGCTTGGATGACTACAACTTGATCCTTCTTCATAACCCAAACCAGTTTTCAAATTTGAATTCCTTTGTTGATTTAGAATGGTGGTTAATCCTTCCAAGGCTTTAATGCTTGGAATATTTTGGAGATACAATAATTTGAACTTCTCCATCTCTTTTCTGGTCTTTACTACTTCTTCTTCCAAGGCTTCACACCTTGCCTTATTCTCTGATAACTATTGTTTCATAATGTCCTCTATTTCCTTTTCCTTTTCTAACTCCACCTTTAGTAGGGAAAAGTCTTCATCAAGTTTTTTAGCATTATTTTCAAACTGTATCAACAACTGCTTTTGTATTCTTTTCTCAAGTCTGAGTCTGTCAATTTATTCTAAGGCACTGATTAGTTCACCTTCCATATCAACCACAACTTCTTCATCATTAGCATCACTTCCTGTGCTTTTATTATCACAATCCTCTTTGGCCATAAGCATGAAGTCATTTACCTTATCTTCACAGGAAGAGTCACTATCTGTGTCTTCTGAAGAGTCATCATTGTTTACACACAAACTTTTTTTTTATCAAATCTTTTGGATTTGTACTTCTTTTCACCTTCACAATTCTGATCCTGCTTCTTGTGTGGACACTTAGATGCAAAGTAACCTATCTTTCCATAGTTAAGACACTTGAAGAGAAACTTGCCTTGATACTTGCCTGATCCTTTCTTTAGTCTTCTCATGAATTTTTCTTCAATTTCATCAAGCTCAGAATCCTCATTCTTGTCTGCTTTAAATGATGCTTCTCTAGAGGTGGGTTTATCTTTAACTATTCTCATTTCATATGCAGTCAACGTTCTTAGAAGTTAATCAAAAGCCAAAGATTTTAGATCATTAAGTTCTTCTATAGCTGAGACCTTTGGGTTGAACCTATCTGGCAGAGATCTCAAAATTTTCTGAACTAAAGAGGGTTCCTCAATTTTTTCACCAAGTTCTTTTATTGCATTTACTAGTTCTTCAACTCTCAGAAAGTGCTTCCCAATAGTTTCATCTTCTTTCATCTGTAGATGTTCAAATTGTACTCTATAGGTTTGAATCTTGGCATCTTTTACCTTCTCATTACTTTCATAACTACTAATGAGTTTGTCCCACATGTCTTTGGCAGTTTCTAAATGCATAACTTTTACAAATTCTGCTTCTGCAAGCCCACTCAAAATAACATTCATAGCCTTAGCGTTGAAGCTGAATTCTAGACTGCCATCCTTATTAGCTAGTACAACTGGCTTTACATAACCAATCTCTACCACATCCCAAACATCTGCACCTAAAGCCATTATGTAGGTTCTCCTCCTAACTTTACAAAAAGCAAAGTTTGTTCCATTGAACAGAGGGGCCTTGTTGGTTGAAGTTCCTTCATGGCTAGTCATGTTTAAGCTCTAGGATCTACCCTTAGATAAAAGGGGCCGACTCTGATACCAATTGTTGGAAAACTAGGAGGGGGGGCTGAATCAGTTGTCACCGTGCTTAAACAATTATACTTATTTTGAACTCATTACAGAGAATTCAATGATAATCACAATAATGAAGGAAGGTAGGCAATAAAATATTCAACATCAATCACACATATGAAATATAAAGAGACAAATATTTCTTGAGGAAACCCATAAAGGGAAAACCCTCTTCTTCTTGATATGATAAATAATCTTTATTTTCTGTACATTATCATTCTTATGAGCACCAAATCATTGTGAGGCTACCACCTCTATTTTGCAAGCTGCAACTTGCTGAGAGCACCAACTCTTTGGTTTCTCTAGCACCCACTATAAGGAAGCACCAACTCCCTAGTTTCTCTAGCACCCACTAGAAGGAAGCACCAACTCCTTAAGTGTTCCAACACCAACTGGATGGAAGCACCAACTTCCAGTCACACATGAACCAACCTATATAATAGGGAACAACAGTTCTCCCTTGCACCAACCTGCCACCCTGGTATTTCTGGCTGCAACTAGATGGAAGCTACAACTACCTGTGTTCAAGCACCTACTTGAAACTCCGAGGACACCAATCCTCCCTAGGACCTCCCGAACACCCTGAAATATTAATCTTTGCTACTGAAACTTATTACAGTGATACAATGTTTATCAATAGCTTACCAGTCTCATCACTATTCTGTTGCACTGGTATGCTCTGCCTGCATCAGGGTCTTCCTGCTCACATTCTTCTTTGAGCTTTTTGTTCTTGTGCTCTATCTTTGCTTGTGCACCTCAAATTTCTCTTTCTCTCTCATATATATTTCTATTCTATGCGCTATGCCTCTTCTGTGTGTTTCAGCTACTACACATATCTTGCTTTTACCCACATAAATCACTCTTTGCAGAAGCCACCTCCTCTTCTCTGTTCTGCATATATTTATAATGCCAAGTCCTCTACCAGATCATACAACTAACTCTTCGTCCCCTCTGGCGATTACATTGAGTCTGTTCTTCATCCATGGCCATTATGCCAAGACTCTTTGGCTTCTCTGGAAGCTACAATATTTGACGCTTTTCTATCTGTTAATCGTCTCTATGATGAGTCTTCATTCCACTGACAGATACCTCGAGACTCTTCAGCTTCTCTAGCAATCACCTTGCAGCCTCTTCGAATTCTATGGCTGAAACCATCAGTGGTTTCTGACAGTTACTGAGAAAACCTGTGTGCACTCATGCCTTTTGCACCTTTTCTTTTCCTGAGAAAAACTTCTACAGTGGGCGTTTATCTTTTTTGGCTAAGCCCCTTCCTTTCACATGACCATCGACGGAGACCATATTCCTAACCAATAGTCATTTCACATTTCAGGTGATCAACTATGAGTCACCTTGGTTTCCTCGACTTGTGAAACTCTGAAATAGAGCCTAGCACTGTTGGCTCCTTCCCTTTTCTCCCATTGATGTGACCACTAGCTATGACCAGGGGCCAAGCACGAGGGTGCTTCACGATTTTGCATATCACGACCTCTTGTTATGAGTTGCTTCCAAAGTCATGATACGCGAAACTCCGAAATGGAGCCTAGCGGTGCTAGCTCCTCCCTTAACCTTCATTAACGTGAACATGGCCATGATCACATGCGTAAGTTCAGAAACTACACTTTTTAGATCCACGGTCCATATCTCTCGGTGGTTCAATGGTTGAGATCTCCTTTTCGCATTTCGCAACTTCGCGATTTGCGATGTCAAAGGTTGGCTCACCTCCCTTCTTCCGATTCCCGAACTCGTGATTGCGTTGGATCAATGGTCCATGATCATGTGTGATCTGATGACCTAGATCCTTTCGTGACTTCAGATTTCATAGATTTTGCTGCAAGTTGCCTCGATTCTTCCAACTCGCGAAATCCGAAATACTCCATATCAGATCAATGGTCCAAATATTTCCCTTTGATCTATGGCTACAATCATTTCATGACTTCGCATGTCGCGAGTTCCTACAACTCTCACCTTTGACTTCTCCAGCTTTGCAAGTCAGCAAAATGTTGATCTCTCACCAAGTGTCCTCTAGATCCAACGGTTTAGATCTCATCGCAATTTTGCATTTCACAAAATTGGAGGATGGATCTTGGCCATTATCCTTTTTGCAGTTATACTCGATCCAACATTTGCTAGTCTTTCGCGCTCCGATCTAACGGCTGAGGTATAATATCCTCCTCTGTGTGCTCCTCCTGTATGGACGCTGATCTGACGACCATTGGGTATTTTGGATTGGTGATCCAACAACCACTGTCCCTCCTCCTCCTTGTTGGGTATGTGTTATATTCTTTGCATGTGTGTGTGTGGGCACGTCAGATTTGATAACTGCATCAGGTTGCATGTATTTTTAGTGATTTTTTCTATTTTTAGCGGTTTACTAAAAATAATCCCGGTTTTATGGATTAGGGTTTTGGTATCTACGGAATACCTAAAAACATTGTATATATTATATAGTGAATGGTGAAATTCGATATAATGAATATAAGAAAGGTTTCCCTGGTTGAGGGTTTATGGTATAAAATCTATGTGTACTATGTGTATGAGCCATTGATTAAATTATGTTTTGCTTAAGAATCTATATGTATTGCTTTACTTCACAGGTTTAAAACTTACATGTGGTATTAGAGCTCGTTTTTGGCTTCAGAGGGATTCCTTTGTTGTTGAGGGTTTGGCTCAGTCTTGATAGATCAAGTTTATCTTGGGTCTGTGATAAACCTGGGTTTAGTGGGAGATTTTGAAGTGGTGATTTGAGTGCAGAAAGAGGAATGGCAAGCTCTTCTAGAATTGAGATAGAGAAGTTCAACGGTAAAAACTTTGAGCTATGGAAGATGAAGATGGAGGACCTTCTTGTAGACAAAGAACAATGGATCATTGTGGATCCTGGTACACAACCTACTAGTACACCGTCTACTAGCACACATGATAGTGGCACATAACCTACCAGTACACAAACTACCAGTACACCACCTACTGGTATGTCGAAGGAAGATTGAGAGAAGTTGGAGAGAAGAGAAAGGAGTACTATTCGACTCTGCATGGAAGATTCAGTGTTGTTGAATGTATCAGGAGAATCTACAGCCAAGGAACTATGGGATAAGTTGGGTAATTTGTATCAATCAAAGTCCCTGGTAAACAAGTTGTTTCTTCGAAAGAAGTTGTATCATCTTAGGATGGAAGATGGAGATTCTATGACAGAACATCTAAATGCCTTTAATACTCTGGTAAGTCAACTTGGCTCTGTTAATATTATGATTACAGAAGAAGATAAGTGTATTACTTTGTTATGTTCTTTGCCAGACTCTTGGGATAATCTGGTTGTAGCAATAGGTAGTACCACTCAATCTACATTGAAGTATGAGGATGTAGTTTCATCCTTGTTATCTAAAGAGATGATGTGAAAAAGCATGGATGGTCACAACACAGATGATTTATTTGTAAGAGGGCGTACCCAAGACAGGAACCTTGGTAAGCCTTCGGGGTGGAGATCTAAATCTATAGGTATATCTAAGTCTCCAGTAAAATCTTTGAGGAAATGCTGGAAGTGTGGTAAAACATGGCATTATAAGAAAGATTGCAAGTCTAAGAATGTTTAAAAACCAAAGGGATCTGATAGTACCTCTTCCAGAGAGGCGAAAACCTCCACTGAAGAAGGAGGTGATGTTTACCTCTCATCTACAAGTACACATGCAGACCGTGATGTATGGTTGATCGACTCAGGTGCATCATACCATATGAATCCTCACAGGGATTGGTTCTCTGAATATGAAAAATATGATGGTGGTGATGTACTCCTAGGAGATGACTTGACATCAAAAATCTTGGGACGTGGAAGGGTTAAGTTGCTGCTAAAAGATGGAAGGATTATAACACTCCCTGGGGTTCTTGACATTCCAAGAC
>JASDQU010010718.1:60490-85038 GCA_032191745.1 Picea mariana
GTTGGGATGGATCAAGTGCTTATCAACTCGGGCCATGTCCACCCTATCTATCTGAGAGATATCGGCCGAATCTCTCTCATCCTTCTCTTTAAGATCAAGCGAGATATGTTCCACATTCATTTGCATCAATGTTTCTGCGTCACCTTCACTTTCCATACCCAACAGCTTGCCATCTATAGAATTGAAAGCTTCTTCTAATTAATTGGTTACCTTTTGGGATTGTTCCTTGCCCAGGGCAATGTTGTGCTCCCAATCCTTCAACAGAATATTACCTCTGGTTTGTTCTGGGATGGCGAGTCGGGAGAACATGCCGAAAATCTGTTGTTCATGGCTATCACCGCCTCCTGGAAGGCGACCCGAGCCACTTCAGCATCCCTCTCTCTGACAGTCAGGTTCTCGGAAATCTGATTCATCAATAGACAATTCTCTCAGATCGCTCCCACTTTGGCGAGCAAATTCTATTGTGCAGAAGAGATTCTGTTCTGAATCTCGATCACTCGGGATTTAAACCCCTCGACGTCGATCATCCTGTTTTCGTCGATCTCTACCTGACCCTGCAGCTCTGCAATCATAGTCCTTTGTTGGCCCGCCTGTATCCGACCATCTCGGATCACTAAATGTTCTTGTTCGAGCTTGGTTTTAAGCACCTCTATCTCATTTTTATCAGCCAGTTGGGCCAGTTCTATCTCTGCACTCACCTGGCCTTGAGCATTTTCCATGGCCGAGGCCAATCTGGCCTCGAGAGTCCTGATCAGGTGATTTTTCCTATTGATTTGGTTCTTTAAAAGCCCAACCGAAACTTGATTCATCGATGCATACACTCCTAGCATCCCTGCGATCTCAGTGGCGAATTGCTCATTCTTTTTATTCTTTCCGTCGATCATGACTTTGTATTTCTTAGCGGTCGACTCTCCCTCCTGGAAGAATTCCCTCTTTACTACCGCTTTTCTCTTTTTATCAAAGAAAAACTCGTTCGGAGGAAGTTCCTTTGCTCTTATGGGCCTCAGTTCCTCATTGAAAATCCATCCTTCTTCTATATTTCCTTGCGTTAACTACAAGGGGGTGACAGAAGTGATGGGTTCCTCGATTTGTTTCACTGCTTTTCCTGGGGTGTCGACCGGGTCCTGCTTCTTCGGAGGTTCAGGGGTATTTGTCTCAGTTTCTAGATTCTGTTTCTTTGGCGGGTCCAGAGTCTGTGCCTATGCTTCGGGCTTCTTTGTTTGTTTCCCCTCATCCTAGAATTTTCCCGAGTCAAGAGCTACATATTTAGGGCCTTCAGTATTCTTCGGTTTTGTCTCGGAAATGCCCAGGCTCCCTCCTCGCAACACAGCGGGAAGACAACTTCATCTGTGTTCCTGAAATTTCAATACAGATGTTGTGTCTTCGGGTGCTAAGGATCGGATCCGAGCTAGCACTTCCTCATAAGACCTTGCCCCTCGGAAAATGTCATCCGGGGGTGAAATCTCATGTTCAAACCTCTTTAGCCCACAATTAGCTAAATGGTTTCTCACAACTCTTTGAGGATCATGTTTTTTATACTCGATGGAGACCAACTTCAGGTCTTCTAGGGCTGCAGCCTCGGCTTTGGCATGCCCGAAATCCAATAAAGAATAAGAATTTAGCCGAATGGGAAAATACGACCACACCTTCTTTGAATATCCTTTGAGTTCTTTACTCACCCCGCCAATCATTGTTTGTCGAGCGATCTCGTGACAAGCTAGCTTGTCAGGGATGAACAATGGTAGTGCAAGTGGGGGAACAACAGCCTCGAACACTCTGAAGTAGGAGAACTCTTCCTCCACGTACCAGTCCGCTATACCACTCAAATTTGTAGCAGTGTTGTCCGAGATACGAGGTGGTGGGTGACCAAAAATGGTAATATGCAGGGGCACCATCACCCAGTTGAAAATTTCGTATATGAAATTGTTCGCTTTATTTTCCCATAGCTTTTCGTGATATACATGTACGGGCCTGTCTTCGGCCGGATTCCAAGCCCAACTCATCAAGGGGAATGGTTTCATGGAACATATCGTGTCCATAATATATGCGGACATGAAAAATGAGGACGGCCTCCCACTTGCCTTCTACTCCCGATACTCTGTGACCCGGTTGGCCAAACTGTCCGAGAGTGTATTTGCCCAATTAAACAAGCAACCTTCTTCGACTCGAAACATGAGAGGCACCCATGCAATGAAGAAATGCGATGTGTCCTCCCTCCCAAATAGTCGACATGTCATCATTGCCACATACTTATACTGTGGCTCCAGCGAAGCGATTGAATAAACGCCCTGGTCATTTGCTCTAAATTTCACGGTGCATGAAACCCAATCCTTTATCAAACCGGGCATGGTTTTATCATATTGTGTGCACTCCTTTTCCTTGAATTCCTCCAGGAATTCAGCACCATATGTGTATTCAGACGTCGTCGGGAGCTTATACATTGTTTGGATATGTTCTGGCCTAAAAGTCCCAACCGTGACCCACAGTTGGTTCATGATAGTCCTGGTGGGTAGGTCTATGTGATCCAACGCCCATCGGATCATGTCATAATAGGGGAGCAACCGTGGTCTGGCTGTTATTCTGTGCATTCCGGATTGGACAACTATCTTGTATTTAGTGTTCAGGTCATCCTTTTCATTGTCGTCTGAGTCTGAATAATTCACCAATTCTTATTGCAGAATGTCCGAAACAAAAGACCGTCTGGGGACCGAGTCGACACTCCGGGGCGAAGTGTCGGAGACATTGTCTGAGCCTTGTCCTGCGACCTCGACATTCGCCTTTGCTTCTTTCCGTGGAGCCATATCCGAAGCTTTCATTTTCACCCTTCTGCGATAGAACTGCGTATACATGCAGAAATCAGTTCACTCAAAAATGACGAGCTCTGCGTGCTTATGAAAATGCTTTCGTTATAATAAAATGAAACTCTTATATATATTTGAAAATTCGGTACTTTTCGAAATAAGCCTGTCAAATCGTAATTAGAAACAAATTAATTGCGTAAAATCCGATCTTATATGTGTGGATTTACCCTACTTCTCCATAAATGTCATAAATTTACGGCGGTTTGACAGTCAGTCGAAGTATGGAGAGAAAATGGCTACCTCGGGAAATGTGCAAGCCTCGAGGCACAGAATATATCCTGCTTTATCTTAAATTATCAAATATTACCAACGTTAATCAATTTCTCGTTGTTCGCTACATCATGGAATTTCTTTTAACATTTTGAGTCTCCAACTCGCGAGATTGCGAGGACTGATTTTGGCTTAATTAACGGTAACCGCTATTTGGGGCATAATTAATTTTATCATCATTTTTTTCGCCACATCGCAACTCGGAACTTCGAAGACAATTTTCTGGGAAATTAGTATGCCGAGTCGCGAAATCACGAGATGGCGATAATTAAAACTTAATTAAGGGGAAGGAAATCTTGGATTAGGAGATTAATTAATCATGTGATAATTTCCTCGCGACTTCGGGAGTCGGGGTTTAGAAGCTGGAAACTTCGAAAAAGATAACGCCGAATGGCAAAAGGCCGAGAACAAATTTTACCATGGTTAGCTTTTTGCCTTTGATCCTTGACATGGGTTATCAGAAAGGACTTCGCATTCTCGGCTCTCGGGGCTGTAAAAATAAGGCTTCGGACTTGGTGAATGCCGAGGCGTGAAACCCCGACGACATCTAATCATGAGTTAAAGATTTTACCCTGGTTATTGTCTTGAGTGAAAATATAAAACGACTTCACCTTTTCGCGACTCGGGACGTGTGAACTTATGGATCATAATATCCGACTTGCGAGGTCCCGAAGCACAACAAAAAGGAGCAAACATTATTATGAAAGTGGACTTGTTTTAAAGAGTAGAAAAGCATCGCTTTTTATGTGGCAAGGTTTCATAGGTCTCGTCCTCTCGGCAGGAAAAAGAAAAACAACTTTAAATTTCAAGTATCAAAAAGAAAAATGTGACAGACCCAAAAACAAAGGCGGCTCCAACATAGGCTCCAACTAGGGATCCTGCCTTCCTGTGAGGCGGGAAGAACAGTAGACCACGTGCCAATATTTGGTAAATGGAGTCAAAGCTCAGTCAGGCGAAAAATTTCTAAGGAAAAAGGAACGAAGGAGGGAAAAAAAATCGTTTTTACCTCAAGAAGTTTTTCAAAATCAGATATCCTTCCCAACACAGTTGTAGTCACATTTCACAACTTTCCCTTTCCCACTACTAACTTTGGTTATGTTTTAAGACAGTCGAAACGACCCTAGGAGACTCAATAGGTCTTGTGGCTCTCGGCTTGCATCAAAAGAATGAAATTACATATTTTTTAACCGGGAAGTCCCGTCCGAATTCAGGATGTGGATCAGGTTTTTAGAAAGCATCAGTTACCACAGTAGAGTGATATTCATGTATAACAGCCTTACAGATATCTCAGACATTGCTTCACTGCCAGCGAGCCTGTTCAGTACCCCGGTGAAGTTATCTGGCACCTTTTACTGAATTTCCTTTCACCACTTCGGAAATTATTTATGCATTTAAATTCTAAGACGAGGGCAATCATTTTTGAATTTCCTTTCATCGTCTTCCTGGACTAGGTGGGGGCAATCATTTCTGAATTTCCTTTCACCACCCGTCTTATAATTTATTTTTTGAGCGCAAAGATGGGGGAAATCAGTTTGTATCAGGGCTGATATCTGTGTAATATTTTGCATCAGAGGTCTGTCAACTTACTTTGATTACTTGGTACCAATCTTCCCTTGACCTTCACAACACCTTCGTTCTTAGGGAGACAGGGAAAATAATTTTTTAAGGGGCACCGTGTTTGAGCAAGCTTTGATTCTTCCGATGTTGTTGAAAAACCTAGGAAAGTTAGGATCGCTCTAAATGTTCCTTCGCTTAGCAGGGGATCGAATAGTTGTGGAGACCCGCTTTCTTTTCACAATCTGTTTTGAGACTCAGGAGGCTAAAACGAAAACTTTTATTCCTTCGTAATGAAATGAAAAGATGGCATCTTGTCAAAAGTTAGACCCAAAAACAGGCAGGATATAGGGCAGTGATTTATTGATCGAAAATACAGAAGGTCAAAACAGTTCGAGACTGGCTCTTATATATGTCTTTGGGGATGGTTACTTTTGACTGACTGTTCTTAGTTTTAGTGTATCATTCAAACCAATTTAAATCAAAAGTTACCAAGCCAAGCAATAATCCTGTTATCTAACACTTTAGTTGATATTGTAGTTTGAATGACGTTACCTTGGTTTACTTTAACAGTCTTTCACAACATGTGTATTGAGAAATCTCACCTTTACATGTTCTTTTCACTTTCTTTGTGCATTAGGAAGCTACTTTTAGATATCACCTGTTTCATGCCGATTTATTCCTGACACCGCCTTGTGAATTAGTCTTCCTACTAGCTTTGCAAGCAGTTGAATCCTGTAAAAAGAAAACACGAACTTTATTCGAAATATGTCTAAAAATTATGAACAGAAGAGAACAGAAAGTCCAAAGGGTAATAAAAATGCATGTATGTACACAAAAATTTATTTATTTATTATTATTATTATTATTTTATATATAATGGCAACTGTTATGTCATGTAATGTTTCAGATATCGCCCGTTGACAGGGGCGCTGAGGACTTCTCCGTCGATGTTTTCCAGCAGAAAGGATTTTTTTCCTTCTAGAGTCGAGACCCTGAATGGTCCATACCAGAGGTGGTCAAATTTACCATGCTTAGCAGCTTCTTCCTTTCTCGCATCCCATCTTATTACTAAGTCACCTGGAAGGAATTCCCTGTCTTTTGCTTTGAGATCGAACAATGCTTTCATCTCATCCTGGTACTTTTGCATTTTTTCATCAATTTCAACTCTGTGCTGTTGAACCTCGATCAGCTGGTTAATTCTCATGGTTACATGATTGGGTTCTTCATTTTGATCCTGCCATAGCTTCATCACTGGCAATGCCAGGTTTATAGGTAGTACCGCCTCTGTCCCATAGACCATTTGAAACGACGAAATGTCGATAGACCTTTTAGTGCTGATGCGGTTTGCCCATAATGCGTATTTCAAGTGCATATGCCAAGACCTTTTATTTTCATCCAGTACTTTCTTGATTATGTTCACCAGGCTCTTATTAGATGATTCGGCCAATCCATTCCCCTGGGGGTAATATGCAATAGAATGGACGAGAACGATATTATACTTCTGACAGAAGCTGATCATAGCCATAGATTTGAAAGCCTGGGCGTTATCGGTGACTATCTTTCGGGGACACCCGAATCTTGACAAGATGTTATCTTCCAAGAAATCGATCACCACCGAGTATGTTTCCCTTCTGGTTGGAATGGCTTCCACCCACTTAGTAAAATAATCCGTAGTTGTTAGGATTCATTTATGCTAAGCACTGGAATGAGGATTAATTTCCCCTATGAAGTCTAGACCCCATTGTTGAAATGGAGCTTCAGCTTTGACTGGAACGAGTGGTAGTGTAGGGAGTTTATGTTTACCAGCGAATATTTGACAAGGGTTGCACGCGCGTACTTTGGCATTGACGTCTGAAAATAGTTTCAACCAATAGTATCTAGCTCTCAAAATCTTATAGGCTGTAGCTCTCCATGTATGGTGTCCTCCACAGACCCCTTCATGAAATTCCTCTATAACCCGTGGAGTTTTTGACTCAACCAAACAGACTAGCAGGAACCCGAGTGGATCTTTCCAGTATAGCTGGTTTTCGATGATGAAATATTTTACAGCATGGAGTTTTAAAGTTCTGCACTTGGCCGGTGATAGTTCAGTTGGGAATTTCAGGTTCAATAAGTATAACAATATGTCTTTATACCAGCCTGACGATATGAACTTTTCCTCGATTTTGCTTGGATCTGTCTGGTCATCTGGCTCGTGCAAGTGTGTGTCTCTGTCTTCTTCTTGGAGGAAATTAATATCAAGAGCTCTAAGATTCGACTCATCCAAGAGTTTGTCTAGACCCTTCCCCTTTATCAATTTAGTCGACTTGACTTCCAGATCGAATTCTTGTATTTTAGCGAGCCATTGCCCTCGTTTTCCGTCACTATCCGACTGTAACAATATGTCTTTTACAGAACTGGTGGGCACATATGCGATTATTTTTTAATGTAGCACATAGGTCCTAAATGCTTTCAATGTTTTTACCATTGTGTATGCTTGTTTTTCCATTATATCATATTTCAGTTCTGCATCTCTGAGGCTTTTGCTGAAAAACGCTATCGGTTGTTCGAACCCTTCTTCATTTTTCTGCAAGAGTACCGCGGTGATGGTATGTTCAGAAGAAAAAGAGAAGATGAGAAAATATTTCAGATAATCCGGACTTGCTAACACAGGTGCCTCGCTTATGACCATTTTAATATGTGTGAACGATGCCCTGGCCTCGGTGGTCTAGTTTACCCCGCTATCCTTCTTCAACATTCCTGTAATCAGTTTGACAATCTCAACAAAATTGGGAATGAACCTTCGTAGAAAATTTATCTTTCCTAAGAATGATTGAATTTCTTTTATATTTCTAGGGATAGTGATAGTATCTATCGCTTCAATCCTCTTAGGATCAATCCCGATTCCCTCCTTAGATACGACATGGACCAGAAGCTTACCTTCCTGCATAGAGAAATGTGACTTCTTTGGATTCAGGGATAGACCAAACCTGCGGCACTTTTCGAACGTCTGTCTTAGATGCATCAAATGTTCTTCGTCAGTTTTAGAAAAAACCATCAGATCATCAAGGTAAATGACTATGAACTTGTCCCTTTCTCCCATGAAAGCGATGTCCATAGCTCTCTAAAAAGTGGCCCCTACATTCATCAAACCAAAAGGCATTTTGTCATACATGAAAGTACCCCAGGGCATGGTGAAGGCAGTTTTTTCCTTGTCTTGTTCATTCATAGCGATCTGATTATAACCAGAGAAACCATCTATCATTGACATTCGATTATCTCCAACAACCTTTTCTAAAATGTGGTCCATCTTGGGCAGCAGGTAATTATCTTTGAGAGACAACTTGTTTAGGTTTCGGAAATCCACACACAGTCTGATCTCCCCATTCTTTTTCCTGACTGGAACTAGGTTAGCTACCCAGTCCGAGTATCTCAGAGGTATGATTATTTTCGCGTCCAAGATTTTTTTAACTTCCTTTTCTATCACGGGTAACAGAATGGGGTTAATTTGTGTAAGCTTTTGCCTAAACGGTTTGACCCCAGGCTTCAAAGGTATCCTGTGATCAATAATGGAAGTATCATACGTTTTCAATTCATCATAGGACCAGGCGAAAACATCCTTATATTGTCTGAGTAAGTCTTTGTACTTCACTTTCATTTTGGGAGAGGAATTTCGATATTTTTACCATCCGGAATTCTTTTTCGATTCTTATATCACAGTCTTCTACCTCTTCTGGCTGGGGCTGCAAAGTGGTCTTTACAGGTACATTGTTCTGATCAAAAATTCTTTCCAAAGGAATCAATCATTTGGGAATCTAATTGCTTTTAAGGACCAGCATATGGTGATCCGCAATTTTTTCTCGGAAGATTTCAGGTTCCTCTCCTTGCAAGATCCGCATAGAATCATTCTGATTTTCTTGGTCAGCGTGGGTTTCAGAGAATTTGCCTAGTGCTGTAAGGAATTTCTTAATTTTTTCATCGTCTTCGAAGACTTTCTAGTGCCAGATATTGTCTGGTATGGAGGGTTTGTACTTGATTTCAATGTGGTACTTTAGTTTGAAGGTTGTGGGAGGAGAGAAGGTTGAAGCTGCCTTTGCCAATGCATCAGCATGTAAATTCTCTGCACGAGGGATAAAATGGATATTTACGGATGAGAAAAAAAATTCCACGAGATCCCAAACGCAATTTCTATACGCTCTTAGTCTGGGATGCCTGGCTAGATACTGACAATTTACTTGTTTTACTATCAATTCTGCATCGCCATAGACCTCCAAGTTTTTTATATTTATCTTTTTGGAAGCCTCTAACCCCAAGATCAATGCTTCATACTCGTACACGTTATTAGTCTAATCTATGTCCCACTGTAAATGGTAGGAGAAAGGAACAATGAACTTACCTTCAGGTGCTACCAAGATCACTCCAGCGCCTGCCCCTTCAGAAGACGAAGCACCGTCAAAATACATTTTTCAAATACCTGTGTTACACAGATCTTCTGTCATGGGGTTTAAATCTTCTTTCTTTGTATCGATCTCCTCTGGAAAACCATCTAGACCATCATCGAAAGACAAGATGCAATTTCCCAGATCTTGGTCTGCAATGTAAATAGGGAAGTTGTGCGGATTTTGAGGGTCACTAACCGTATACGCTAATCTTGTTTCTCTGTATAAATGAGTGAACTAGCCACCAAACACAGGGATTGTGGCATAAGTCATGTCTAACTGGAGAGAACCTCCCAACTTGGCCCCCCATGACCTAGATAACAGCATGTCATACTTAGGGGGAATATCGGCGATAACCACATCCATCAGGATACTTTTAACAGGGACCTGTGCCAGGGTAACTACCAGATCTTTTATCATACTCATGCATTTAACCTTCCTCGAATAAAAAGAGTACATATTTCCATAAGGTCTTATGATCTGGATACCCAGCTTCTCCATTATAATCTTGGGCATAACATTATGGGAAGCTCTAGAGTCCAACATACAATTATGCAACAACTGATCATGTACGTTCAAGGTAATATAAAAGGGAGCGATGTTGTCTTTGGACCCTTCAAAATGGGGACCAAAAGTGATGTTAGTTCTATCATCTTCCAAGTTTATAACATCAGAGTGGCTTTCTAGTTCGGAGACACCTATCATTTTGGTAATTTGTTTGCGATAAATAGGGTTTTTCGCTAATTCCACTAAAGGGATTGGTATCTTAATTTTGTTTAACTCATTTTTGAAACTGAAAGCTCCGCTCACCTTGTCTGTTTCTCTGGTCGTGACTTCCGAATTCTTCCTTTCTGACCTGTTTGTCTAGACAGCTTTATCATTCGCGGTGTTAGTTGCAAGTGTAGCTTCATTTACGGGTTCAATTGGTTGTGTTTGAGTTCCAACTTTTTCTACCTCGGATTCCAGAGTGCTTACCTTTCTAGTTTTGTTGTTGGGTAGTGGGGTCTCGTCCGAGGGAGGCTCATAAGATTGGCCTCTTTGAAGGATTTTCTTGGGTTGTATTGTGGAGGTGGGCTTATTCTTAGATCTTAGATTATACTTTGGTTGAAAATCAGCCATCATTATCTCGGTTTCTGATTGAGATTCAAAGATCTCGGTATGGTCACCCTCCTCACTCTCATTTGATGGCTTTGGCGTATTTAGAGACTTTTCGTAGTCTTCGCGAGTCAGATATGGTTGACTACAGTCATCACCGAAGTTTGTGACATCATTATCTGAGTCCTTGAAGTCTTGAAAATCGTTAGCTCCTATAAAATTTTCATTCTTCAAGGGAGCTTGTATTTTTTGATCTTCCTTTTTTATTGGTCTTTGTTGATTAGGAGGGTTTTGATTTTTTCTAAAATCCTTTTTGGGGTAAGAGTCAGACTTGGCCTATTCGAGTTCCATCCGGGTTATTTTATTTGACAACTCTTTAATCACTCTGGCCATATCGTCCACCCTATCGTCTGAGGACCTATTGGACCTTGAAGGGCCTGCTTGTTCTCTAAAGCGCTTGGGCTCTCGGTTTCCAGCCTCTAATCTAGCTTTAAGTTTACCTGAAGCCATCATGTTAGACTCTATTTCTACCACATCATCCTGCATATGGTTTAAAGTGGCTCCCCTTCGCTCTCGCAAAAGTAATGTGAAATCCGGCTCGAAAGCTCCGGCGAAAGTCACTTTGGCCACGGGTTGAGATGGTTTGACTTCAGCTAGGATTTTATTGTACAGTTTGTTGAATCTCAGAATGAATTCCATGACTGATTCTGAGTTCTTTTTCTTCAAAGACCCAAATTCAGTTAGATAATAAAGATGATCTTTTCGCTCACCCCATTGTCTGAGGAAAGCGTCTTCCAAAGCATCATATGAAGGGATCGAAGTTGCGAGTAAGCTCTGAAACCAAGTTCGGACCTGACCCTCAAAATTTTGGACAAGGAGTCTCGAATATAACCCCTCGTGCTCGATACCGAAGATATCTGTGAATTGGTCAAAGAAGTTAATATGTTCAGCAGCATTCAGATCTCCCTCCCCAGTGAATTTTGGTAAATTCTTTATGTAGTTTTCTGGAAGATCATGTAGGGGGATGGGAAACACCAAAGGGGCG
Organism: Picea mariana; assembly: GCA_032191745.1. Classification (NCBI taxonomy): domain Eukaryota; kingdom Viridiplantae; phylum Streptophyta; class Pinopsida; order Pinales; family Pinaceae; genus Picea; species Picea mariana. The sequence goes on from JASDQU010010718.1 coordinate 71,737, forward strand.
TATCGGGCCGCGACTTTTGCAAAAACTCTAGGAGGGGGGGGAGGCCCTTGACCTCCACCTCCTCTTAGAGGGACTCCTCCTCCACCTCCTCCTAGAGGGACACCTCCTCCACCTCCTCCAAACCCTCCTCCTCCTTCTATAAACCCTCTACCTCCTCCTCCTCCAGCTTCCATCGTTGTTTGTGGAAAGTTATAAAGGGGGTTTTCAAAAAATAACAGGGAATTTTTATTTTCTTCGCTAAGAGGAGACTCTGATGAGGAAGGATAAGGAACAAGAGGAGTTGGTTCCTCGGACTTGCAAGAGACGGAATCGGGAAAATCGACGGGTGTTGGAAACGAGTGTGTAACACACTCTTCAGGATTTGGAGGAGTCAGGAAATTCAACTGAAGATAAGACGGTATTTTAAAAGCCAACGAACAGGGCCCTCTCCTCTCTGTACTAAAGGGACTGTTGGATGAATGTTTAGCATCAAAGAAAGGACTGAACGAGGTCGAGGGTTCGTAGGGACTCTCATCCTTCGGGGATGGGATTGCAAGTTGGTAAACAGCAGCGGTAGGCTTGAAATAGCCTCTCGCTTTTAGAATTTTTTCGGGATCGGTAACGGGCGTAATCTGCTCACCATCCGGGTTTTGTCTGGTATTCCTTCGACTGAATGCCAGTTTATTTCTTCGTGGAGTCTCCAAGTGAAAGATAAAAAACCTTAAAGGATGTGTACTCTTTGTTCACTATCAAAGGGTAACACTTTCAACGAAAACAAAATGTCGTTTTCCCAGGGAAAAAGATTTTGTAACTTCGGTCCTCGGCAACGGCGCTAGAAAGATGTTGTTCCTGAGTCTGTACTTAAGGCTCAAAAGTACAGTGTCACGGCATCCAAAAGTGGTTAGGATATGGAGCAGGGAGGGGGTCAACCTTTGGAGAAAGAAACTAAGGGAGATTTCTTCGTTGGGGTTGTCTGGCTTCGAACTGTTCCTGAATATTTATGTCTCGTTCAATGGCTGCCCATGATTGTTCAAGTTTGACCCGGTTAGTTGTTGTTTTAAGGATAGTGTTGAAAAGGTTTAGGGTGATGTGTGTTTGGTTCAATAATCTGGGTTCGATGTTGGGTTGAGTTGGTATAGGGACTGTCATGGGGGAACAGTAAATATATAAAAGACTTTTAGGAAAGATTAAGTGTTGTCTTAGTTTGATCTTATAAAAGAGAACTTACAGTTGCAGAAGTAACATATAGATGCAAATCTAAGGCTCATTCCCATAATTGTATCATATATTTATAAAAGGGGCGAGATGGGAGAAAAACATTGAGCCATTTACAAAGTAAACTTCCAACCAGTGGAAAACTCACGACATAAACGGGAGAGGAAAATATGTAAGAAAATAACCAATGTAACAAAGAATATATGTAGAATTCCGAAACTGCAGATTGGTCTTACACAGCTGATAGCTAGTGCAGAGGAAAGGCAATAAACAATTACAGAAAACCCAAAATCATTCATTATAGTAGTGGTCGTACTAAATTACAACGAAGCACATCAATTATGAATATGAATTGAAATGTAAAAATGAGATACAAGGAAGCAAACTTGTGATACAAAAGTGACAAAATTGAGAATATCCAGATCTGCTTGTATTAAATCTCAATGTAAAAACTCTATTACAAATAACTCAAAAAGGGTCCAGCCTTGTATATTTCTCTTTGGGGTATATTTATACAATTTCTTCAAAGCAAGGAGAATCTCAATAGTCGCAAAAATTTCAGTTATGACAGAGGAGAGAGAAATCGCTCCATCTCCCCTATTATGTCTTCACTTAGTGCCAGGTGCTCGTCTTCGCGCGGACTCGGTGCAAGAAATACATCTTTCCACAAGCTGAGATACAATTCCTGAAGGTTCCGCTTGACAGTTGGCCTCGGCGAAGTAACATTCTCAGGCTAACTGCTGCAGCTTGTCCCCCATTTTTGGATCGATGATGTTGAGGGCACTTAGTTGCGCACTGGGCTGGATCAAGTGCTTATCAACTCGGGCCATGTCCACCCTATCTATCTGAGAGATATCGGTCAAATCTCTCTCATCCTTCTCTTTCAGATCAAGCGATATCTGTTCCACATTCATTTGCATCAATGTTTTTGCGTCACCTCCACTGTCCATACCCAACAACTCGCCATCTATAGAATTGAAAGCTTCTTCTAATGAATTGGTTACCTTTTGGGCTTGTTCCTTGCCCAGGGAAATGTTGTTCTCCCAATCCTTCAACAGAATATTACCTCTGGTTTGTTCTGGGATGGCGAGTCCGGGAGAACCTACCGAAACTCTGTTGTTCATGGCTATCACCGCCTCCTAGAAGGCGACCCGAGCTGCTTTAACATCCCTCTCTCTCACAGTCAGGTTCTCGAAAACCTGATTCATCAACAGACAATTCTCTCGGATCACTCCCACTTTGGCGAGCAAATTCTATTGTGTAGAAGAGATTTTGTTCTGAATCTCGATCGCTCAGGATTTAAACCCCTCAACGTCGATCATCTTGTTTTTGGCGATCTCTACCTGAGCCTGCAGCTCTGCAATCATAGTCCTTTGTTGGATCGCCTGTATCCGACCATCTCGGATCACTAAATGTGCTTGTTCGAGCTTGGTTTTAAGCACCTCTATCTCATTTTTATCATCCAGTCGGGCCAGTTCTATCTCTGCGCTCACCTGGCCTTGAGCATTTTCCATGGCCGAGGCCAATTTGGCCTCGAGAGTTCTGATCAGGCGGTTTTTCCTATTGAGTTGGTTCTTTAAAATCCCAACCGAAACTTGATTCACCGATGCATACGCTCCTAGCATCCCTGAGATCTCAGTGGCGAATTGCTCATTCTTTTTATTCTTTCCGTCGATCATGACTTTGTATTTCTTAGCGGTCGACTCTCCCTCCTGGTAGAATTCCCTCTTTACTACCGCTTTTCTCTTTTTATCAAAGAAAAACTCGTTCGGAGGAAGTTCCTCTGCTCTTATGGGCCTCAGTTCCTCATTGAAAATCCATCCTTCTTCTATATTTCCTTGCATCGACTACAAGGGGGTGACAAAAGTGATGGGTTCCTCGATTTGTTTCACTGCTTTTCCTGGGGTGTCGACCGGGTCCTGCTTCTTTGGAGGTTCAAGGGTCTTTGTCTCAGTTTCTGGATTCTATTTCTTTGGCGGGTCCGGAGTCTGTGCCTCTGCTTCGGGCTTCTTTGTTTGTTTCCCCTCATCGTGGCATTTTCCTGAGTCAGGAGTTGCATCTTTAGGGCCTTCAGTATTCTTCAGTTCCGTCTCGGAAACGCCCGGGCTCCCTCCTCGCAACATAGCGGGCGGACAACTTTGTCTGTGTTCCTGAAATTTCAATACAGAGGATGTATCTTTGGGTACTAAGGATCGGATCCGAGCTAGAACTTCCTCATAAGACCTCGCCCCTCGGAAAATGTCATCCGGGGGTGAAATCTCATGTTCAAACCTCTTTAGCCCACAATTAGCTAAATGGTTGCTCACAACTCTCTGAGGATCATGTTTTTTATACTCGATGGAGACCAACTTCAGGTCTTCCAGGGCTGCAACCTCGGCTTTGGCATGCCCTAAATCCAATAAAGAATAAGAATTTAGCCGAATGGGAAAAGACGACCACACCTTCTTTGAAGATCCTTTGAGTTCTTTACTCACCACGCCAATCATTGTTTTTAGGGTGACCTCGCGACAAGCCAGCTTGTCGGGGATGAACAATGGTAGTGCAAGTGGGGGAACAACAGCCCCGAACACTCTGAAGTAGGAGAAATCTGCCTCCACATACCAGTCCTCTATACCACTCATATTTTTAGCAATGTTGTTCGAGATACGAGGTGGTGGGTGACCAAAAATGGCGATATGCAGGGGCACCATCACCAAGTTGAAAATTTCATATATGAAATTGTCCTCTTTATTTTCCCATAGCTTTTCGTGATATACATGTACGGGCCTGTCTTCGACTGGATTCCAAGCCCAACTCATCAAGGGGAATGGTGTTATGGAACATATTGCATCCATAATATATGCGGACATGAAAAATGAGGACGGCTCCCACTTGCCTTCTGCTCCCGATACTCTGTGACCCAGTTGGCCAAACTGTCCGAGAGTATCTTTGCCCAATTAAACGAGCAACCTTCTGCGACCCAAAACATGAGAGGCACCCATACAATGAAGAAATGTGATGTGTCCTCCCTCCCAAATAGTCGGCATGTCATCATTTCCACATACTTATACTGTGGCTCCAGCGAAGCAATTGAATAAACGCCCTGGTCATTTTCTCTGAATTTCGCGGTGCGCGAAACCCAATCCTTTATCAAACCGGGCATGGTTTTATCATATTGTGTGCACTCATTTTCTTTGAATTCCTCCAGGAATTTAGCACCATATGTGTATTCAGATGTCGCCGGGAGCTTATACATGGTTTTGATATGTTTTGGCCTAAAAGTCTCGACCGTGACCCGTTGTTGGTTCATGATAGTCCTGGCGGGTAGGTCTATGTGATTCAACGCCCATCGGATCATGTCGTAATAGGGGAGAAACCTTGATCTGGTTGCTATCCTGTGCATTCTGGATTGGACAACTATCTTGTATTTAGTGTTCATGTCATCCTTTTCATTGTCGTATGAGTCTGAATAATTCACCAATTCTGATTGCAGAATGTCCGAAACAAAAGACCAGCTGGGGATCGAGTCGACACTCCGGGGTGAAGTGTCGGAGACATTGTCTGAGCCTTGTCCAGCGACCTCGACATTCGCCTTTGCTGCTTTCCGTGGAGCCATAGCCGAAGCTTGCGTTTTCGCCCTTCTGCGATAGAACTGCGTATACATGCAGAAATCAGTTCACTCAGAAATGACGAGCTCTGCGTGCTTATGAAAATGATTTCGTTATAATAAAATGAAACTCTTATATATATTTGAAAATTCGGTACTTTTCGAAATAAGCCTATCAAATCGTAATTAGAAACAAATTAATTATGTAAAATCCGATCTTATATGTGTGGATTTACCCTACTTCTCCATAAATGTCATAAATTTCTGGCGGTTTGACAGTCAATCGATGTATGGAGAGCAAATGGCTACCTCGGGAAACGTGCAAGCCTCGAGGCACGGGATATATCCTGCTTTATCTTAAATTATCAAATCTTACCAACGTTAATCAATTTCTCGTTGTTCTCTACATCGTGAAATTTCTTTTAACATTTTGAGTCTCCAACTCGCGAGATTGCGAGGACCGATTTTGGCTTAATTAACGGTAACTGCGATTTGGGGCGTAATTAATTTAATCATCATTTTGTTTGCCACATCGCAACTCGGAACTTCGAAGACAATTTTCTGGGAAATTAGTATGCCGAGTCGCGAAATCGCGAGATGGCGATAATTAAAACTTAATTAAGGGGAAGGAAATCTTGGATTAGGCGATTAATTAATCATGTGATAATTTCCTCGCGACTTCGGGAGTCGGGGTTTAGAAGTTGGAAACTTCGAAAAAGATAACGTCGAATGGCGAAAGGTCGAGAACAACTTTTACCATGTTTATCTTTTTGCCTTTGATCCTCGACATGGGTTATCAGAAAGGACTTCGCATTCTCGGCTCTCGGGGCTGTAAAAATAAGGCTTCGGACTTGGCGAACGCTGAGGCGCGAAACCCCGATGATGTCTAATCATGAGTTAAAGATTTTACCCTGGTTACTGTCTTGAGTGAAAATATAAAATAACTTCGTCGTTTCGCGACTCGGGACGTGTGAACTTATGGATCATAATATCCGACTTGCGAGGTCCTGAAGCACAACAAAAAGGAGCAAACATTATTACGAAAGTGGACTTGTTTTAAAGAGTAGAAAATCATCGCTTTTTATGTGACAAGGTTTCATAGGTCTCATCCTCTCGGCAGGAAAAAGAAAATCAACTTTATATTTCAAGTATCAAAAAAAAAAATGTGACAAACCCAAAAACAAAGGCAACTCCAACAACTCCTATGAGTGGAATTGCACCTACTGGAATGACATCCATAGGTGTTGATTGTTCCTTCTCCTTAACTAACATTTCTAGCTCTGCTTACATTTCTTTCAACTATGCATTCTGCTTTATAATCAACTTGAGCATCTTTTCCTTCTCCCCATCTATCTCAACTATATCTTTTGCTTGTGCATCTTCAGTAGGTGGCAGCTTCAGTTGTCTCCTTAGAGATGCTATACCAACATTCTTCTTTTTTATCATCTCTTCAATTTCTTTCACATTCGAGGGGTCATACCCAATCTTGAGCACCGATTCTTCCAAAGTTTTAATTCTGTTGTCCTTTGCAAAAAATGATATCTTCTCCAATTTTAACTGTGTATGCACATTAATTAGAGAAACCTATAATTTAGCAGCACTAGTAGAAGCATTCACCAAAGTAGAGAAAACCATTTCTCCAGTTTTCCTATGAAGATCCATCTGGTTGGCTGGGTGCACATCTCGGGTGTTGAATTCAAATGTTGTTCTCTTATAATCAGTGATAGCCTTAGGTTCAGGCACTTGTGCCTGCAAAAAGGCCATGCGCATCCTGCCTTTCTCTGTATCAAAAGCATAAAATAGCCTATGTTGTGTCGTGGACATTTGATTCCAAAATTGAGCATAGGTGTTGCTGGTCAGCATCTGATTCTTCTTCTTGATCATATCGTATTTCTAAAAAATACTCAACTTTGGACCCCTTTGATTTGACTGGTTAATTAGCTAAGTATCAATTTGCTTCTTGGATGAAGAAGTCGACACGATCTGTTGGTTTCCTAGGATAAGAGGTGACTGGTCACCTTTCAACGTTGTGGTGGACTGGGTTTCCTTTTCACCAGTCATGTCAGTGGTATGACTGGATTTTGGCCTTTTGGTGGATACCTAAAAATCCTCCGCCGAAAATTCTGTGACAGAAGGGGAAGTATCCTTCCTGGGCCTTTTCTCTTTTGGTGCTTGTGGTGTGTTTGGTTTGTGAGATAATAATAGGAGGAGACTATTGTTCTACCTCTTCCAGAGTGTTCACCTCCCACTCCATTTGATTTGCGAACCTTTCTATCTCGGGCTTGGATGTATGAATATACGAGATATTATTGTTCTCCACTCTCATCTCCGTGATGATCCCACATGGATCATAGTGCCACAGGAATCTTGTGTCGAACTTCATTTCTTTTAGGAGATTATCTACCTCTTCCCAGGTCGCTCAACTATTGCAGATGAATGACCCAATCTGCCCCTTAATCCTCAACTGTTGCTTCTTCTTCAATGACACAAAGTGTATGTCATCGGAATTTATCATTTGTTGTATATACTCCAGAACAAATATTCTCACCGGTAAATACTTAGGCAATTTGTATGGAGCTAACTCGCAACCATATATTCTGAATTCTGTGTGATTTTGGTACAGGTACCAATCTCCCGTCTTAGCGAGGTCTGAGAAGCGTGAAATCCTCTAGATCCCTTTGTTTATCCTTGGCTCTGGCCTACCACTGAGAATTCTCACAACTAGATGATAAAATTGCTCTATGAACTATTTGAAACTAAATTCTACAGAGTTCCTTCTGAGTAGAGAAGTCCAAAATGTTTCTGCCAGTGGTTTCCCCTCCTTATCCATCTTCTGCATCAAAAATGAAAACTTTTTTTCTTGAAAAAAGGTGAACATGTTAGCCAGTATTGAAGAATACCGGAACATGCCCTCTGTGGAAAAATTTGAAAACTGGTTGTGGATGTTCTCTGCTAGGAAAGTGTTGTAGTCGAACTGGATAGTGGGATTTTTCTCAGTGAAGAAAATAGATAGGAAACCCAATATAGGTTCATCCACCTATTCATCTGAAAAGTAACCAAGCAGGAAACAAAGTGATGAGATAATTTGGTTGCCCTTTTCGGAGAACATGGAAGAATGATATGGGGGGTTTTTCTTGGGAAGATGGGCGTCCTATGGGAGGAAAAGCTCGAAATATGGGCTCTTTGAGGAAAAGACAGGTTCTGTTATAACTCTATTAGGATTTCAAGGTTGAAAGGGGAGGCAGATTCGGTTCTAGGTATCTACATCATCTAATCAATGGCCTCTGGTGTGATGAAGAAAATATTTTCTCCCGATGACGAAACTATGGCTCTCTGGTTGGGGAGATAATGAGCCTGGCATTTGATTTCAAATTCGGGGAAATGATGGACTTGGGGAAAAAGGTACAGAGGAAGATTGGACTCCCAGAGCCCAATCTCATCGCTTTTATCCATGAAGGTGTCTTTAAACCAAGACTACAACTCTGCGAAGTCGAATTCGCACCTTGTCTCTAAAATTAGATGATCTTTGTCAGCCAATGGGATCCTGTCGAGGTCAACAGGAGTTGGGAAAAAAGGATTTTCCTCGGCTTCTGCTTTCTTGGACTTTGGCACCATCACTGTGAAAAGGTACCTGCAATTCAAACAAAAACATTAGCGGGTAATGGTTGTGGTTGGGTCGATGACTAAATAGGAGAGGGAGAAAAAGAATTTCTGGTATGGAGATAAAATGAACAGGGAGCGAATGAAGGAGCATGACTAATTTTGAGGGAATGGGTATCCATTGGGCATGAGGGATAGATCAACATGTTAACGGATATGTTAGCCTGTAGTAAATGGCCAATGGATCATTTGAAGTGTGAGATGGCAGGTGAAGGACGGGTGACGAGTGTTCACAAACAACCCAATCTTATTCTATTTAACTATGGTTGTTTGTTTTTAGTAAATTGGTTGAAAGAGAGATTACGCATCCATTGGGCTATGGGGTCTATTTTATAAAGATTGAGATCCAAACAGAAAATCCAAAAGATTATTTTCACAGGGAAAGGTAATGCATCTACTGGATTCTTTAGCAATAAAATGATGGGTAGCAGAAAAGGTGAGGTTAACAATCAAAGTAAATAATCAATTAATAATTCCTTTACTATAATATTAGAAGATAAACATCAAGATCTTCAGAAGTCAAAAACAGAGTATGCAAAGTTAAATCCTGCAACATTCGCTACCTCTAAAATATTAGATTAGAACACAATATGATAACTGAGAGAGATAAACATTCAACATAGAAGAGGAAACATCACCAATAAATAACACACAATAATCCTGTGAAACGTCCCTTTGTATTACTAGAAGATCTCTTGATAACAAGTTACAGCGTTTACAACTTATGGGGTGCAAAGATCAACCCTCATAACTTCAAATTTTGAAGTTTTTATAATCAAAATTACAAACGATCCTGTCATTAATGATCAGGACGTGGAAGATTCTAAATCTAACTGAATAACTAACAAAATACAAAAATTTAGGAACTGTCGATGATGTGTTGAATTCATGATGTTGATTCTGGGGAAGGCCGTTGGTGAGTCACCCACATGACTTTGCCTGATCTGGTTGCTGACTCAACCGACACACCTCATCTCCTACTCTATCATATTTCACAGCTCTTCCCATCTTAGATGATTGGGAACGTTGACCTTGAGTAGTCTCTGGTATATTTCGTCCACTTATGTGTACTTGGAAAAGGTTGGTTTGACGATGAAAATATACTAGATTTCGTGATGCATGCTGAGGTCCGGTTGCAAAGTCTCCAAAAACGCTTTGCCGGTTATACTACCCTGTATTCCCAAAAAATTGGAATTGTCCTTGGCCACTGAGGCCAACTTCTGTGTGTAATCAGGAAGGGTCATCAACTTTCCATTCAAGACCATTAAATTGAGAAGACCTTTCTTCTGCAGAGCCTCGACCTTGTTGAGGAATCTTTGAATGTCGACGTCCATGTTCTGAACTTTCTCCTCCAACTGTAGCATCAATCCCTTTTTGGTCAGCACCCTTTTTACTTCGAGGATAGTTTCAGTTCGGTCCTCGATATTTAGGTCTTCTAACTCTTCCCTGGTCTTGGAATTCGGGAACCTAATGATCTCAGTGGCTTCTGTGGGCATTTCTCCCAGTTCTCCTTTTATTTTTTCGATAGAATTCCTTCTCCTCTACACCAGTTCGTTTTGCTCGAACATAATTTGCACCATGGGCCATATTTCATTTATGGATTTGGAGATATCCATCCAAATATTTTCTTTGGCCTCGGCCAGTGTCTTGCCTGCCACTGTTTTCTTTTGAAGCTGTTGCAGTTCCTGTTTGAGCTTATCTGATGTTTCCTTCTCCATGGAGTAGCTTGTTTGGTAAGAAGACTTGAGCCCCTGAAGGCTCTCGACTTCCTTTTTCAATTTGTTGATTTCTGTCTCTTGTAACTTCATCCCCTCCATGGATTTTTCTAGCTCCACTGTCTTTTCCAAAGCCGTCAGTGGGGTGGCAAATAGAATATTGGTCGTGGTGGTGGTTGCTACACTCATTTTGCTGACTCCTATGAGTGGAACTGCACTTAGTGGAATGACTTCCATGGGTGTTGATTGTTCCTTCTTCTTCACTAACCTTTCCAGCTCTGCTTCCATATCTTTCAACTGTGCATTCTGATCCATGATCAACTTGAGCATCTCATCCTTCTCCCCATCCGTCTCAACTATCTCTTTTACCTGTGCATATTTAGTAGGTGGAAACTTCATTTGTCTCCTCAGAGATGCTATATCAACATTCTTCTTTTTGAGCATCTCTTCAATTGCTTTCACATTTGAGGGGTCATACCCAATCTTGAGCACCAATTCTTCCAAAGTTTTAATTATGTTGTCCTTTGCAAAAGATTATATCTTCTCCAATTTCAACTGTGTATGCACATTACTTAGAGAAACCTGTAATTTAGAAGTAGTAGTAGAAGCATTCGCCAAAGTAGAGAAAACCATTTCTCCAGTTTTCCCATGAAGATCCATCTATTCGGTAGGGTGCACATCTCGGGTGTTGAATTCAAACGTCCCTCTCTTATAATCAATGATCACCTTAGGGTCGGGCACTTGTGCCTGCAAAAATTCCATGTGCATCCTGCCTTTCTCTGTATCAAAAGTAGACAACAGCCTGTGTTGTGCCATGGACGTTTTCTTCCAAAATTGAGCATAGGTGTTGTTGGTCAGCATCTAATTCTTCTTCTTGATCATATCGTATTTATAAAAAAACTCAACTTTGGACCCCCTTGATTTGACTGGTTAATTAGCGAAGTATCAATCTTCTTCTTGGTTGAAGAAGTAGACACGATCTATTGGTTTCCTAGGATAAGAGGTGATTGGTCACCTTTCAACGTTGTGGTGGACTGGGTTTACTTTTCACTAGTCATGTCAGTGGTATGACTGGATTTTGGCCTTTTGGTGAATACCTGGAAATCCTCCGCCAAAACTTCTATGACAGAAGGGGAAGTATCCTTCCTGGGCATTTTCTCTTTTGGTGCTTGTGGTTTGTTGGTTTGTGAGATAATAACAGGAGGAGACTATTGTTCTACCTCTTCCAGAGTGTTCACCTCCCACTCCATTTGATTCATGAACCTTTCTATCTCGGGCTTGGGTGTATGAATATACGAGATATTCTTGTTCTTCACTCTCATCTCCGTGATGATCCCACATGGATCATAGTGCCACATGAAGCTTGTGTTGAACTTCATTTCTTTCAGGAGCTTATCTGCCTCTTCCTCGGTCGCTCGGCTATTACAGATGAAAGACCCAATCTGCCCCTTAATCCTCAACTGCTGCTTCTTCTTCAATGACACAAAGAGTATGTCATCAGAATTTATCATTTGTCGTATATACTCTAGAGAAAATATCCTCACCGGTAAATACTTGGGCAATTTGTATGGAGCTAACTCGTAACCATATATTTTTACTTCTATGTGATTTTGGTATAGGTACCAATCTCCCATCTTAGCAAGGTCCGAGAGGCATAAAATCCTCTGGATCTCTTCGTTTATCCTTGGCTCTAGCCTGCCACTGAGAATTCTCACAACTAGATGATAAAACTGCTCTATGAATTGTTTGAAACTAAATTTTGTGGAGTTCCTTCTGAGCAGCGAAGTCCAAAATGTTACCCCCAGTGGTTTCCCCTTATTATCCATCTTCTGCATCAAAAAGGAAAACCTTTTCTCTTGAAAAAAGGTGAACATGTTAGCCAGTATTGAAGAATACTGGAACATGCCCTCTGTGGTGAATTTTGAAAACTGATCATGGATGTTCTCTACCAGGAAAGTGTTGTAGTTGAACTGGATAGTGGGATTTTCCTCGGCAAAGAAGATGGATAGGAAACCCAATATAGGTCCGTCCACCCATTCATCTAAAAAGTAACCAAGCAGGAAGCAAAGTGATGAGATAATCTAGTTTCCCTTTTTGGAGAACAGGGAAGAATGATATGGGGGGATTTTCTTGGGAAGATGGGTGTCCAATGGGAGGAAAAGCTCGAAAATCTAGGCTCTTTGAGGAAAAAACGGGTTCTGGTATAACTCTGTTAGGATTTCAAGGTTGAAAGGGGAGGCATATTCAGTTCTAGGTATCTGCATCATTTGATCAATGGCCTCTGGTGTGATGAAGAAAATATTTTCTCTCGATGACGAAACTATGGCTCTCTGGTCGAGGAGATAATGAGCCTGGCATTTGATTGAAAATTCGGGGAAATGATGGACTTGGGGAAAAAGGTACAGAGGCAGATTGGACTCCCAGAACCCAATCTCATCGCTTTTATCCATGAAGGTGTCTTTAAACCAAGATTGCAACTCTGTGAAGTCGAATTCGCACCTTGTCTCTGAAATTAGATGATCTTTGTCAGCCAAAGGGATCCTGTCGAGGTCAACAGGAGGTGGGAGGAAAGGATTTTCCTCGACTTGTGCTTTCTTGGACTTTGGCGCCATCACTGTGAAAAGGTACCTGCAATTCAAACAAAAACGTTAGCGAGTAATGGCTGTGGCTGGGTCGATGACTAAATAGGAGAGGGGGGAAAAGACTTTCTGGTATGCGGATAAAATGAACAGGGAGCGAATGAAGGAGAAAGACTAATTTTGAGGGAATGGGTATCCATTAGGCATGGGGGATAGATCAACAGGTTAACGGATATGTTATCATGTAGTAAATGGTCAACGGATCATTTGAAGTGTGAGATGGCAGGCGAAGGACAGGTGACGAGTGCAGCCGGGTGACGTGGAGGGATTTGATTGGAGAACGACAAGGGTGAAGGTAATTGTGACAGAAGAACAGGGGGGATGAATTGACAGGGTTATGAGACAGGACCTATAAGGGGGAGGTAGTGGAAAGTGATGTCACAAGACGATAATGGTATTTCAGAAAAATGGTAAATGGTAATTGGTTTTGGGTCTGGTGCAATAGATTCATTCCACATTAGGGTGGACCTGCCAGGAAAAACCACTTCATTCTAGACCCCCCCCCCCC
>JASDQU010010718.1:85243-99080 GCA_032191745.1 Picea mariana
GAACGCTCAGGGGGGTCTAGAAATGCTTGTTGTCTGTAGATCTGGGTGTCAGTGCCTCAGCCATATATCGGTGCGTTGTTGTTAACCTTCCAACGCACAATCATATTTGCACTGAAAATTTAGGCTAAGTCCTTTTTGTGGGCTTGCTCTATTTTCCCTACTTATTGTCACCATGGGGGTTAGGCAACATAGTTTCAACATCAAAAATATGAATCAACATCGATCATCATCCATGTTTTATTGAAATCAAGCCAACTAACCTATGCTCTAACCTACTCACCTATAACATTTATCCCTTATTAAACTATTGGACTAAGAAATTACTCTACCCTAGGGTTATTTGACCAAGATTAGGCAGTTTGGTCAAATTTATTCACTAGCTAACCTATCTACTTGGCTAAGGTTAAACAGTTTAGCCAAGATTATTCACTAATCCTATCAACATCAATTTAAAAGGACTTGGCCATGCTTAAATTGTATGGATCAAGTCATTGTTATTGCATGGGGCTCTATTCAATTTCTTTTATGCCCTCTTTTATTCTTTTTCATTTCTTTTCTTTCTTTTTCTTTTTCTTTTCTTTTCTTTTTTTTTCTTTTCTTTTCTTTTTCTTTTTCTTTTCTTTATTTTCTTTTTATTTCTTTTCTTTTTCTTTTTCTCAAATTATTTACAGAATGAAAAATTATTTGCCAACCAAAAATAGTAAGGGTATAAAATTTCAGTCACTAGTTGATCCTATAAATTATATGGTTATAACAGATACCGTTTTGAATCATTTTCATTGGTTCCCACCCATGGGGATGTGAGCATTTTCTAAGCACTATGTGACCTTCATGTACCTATTACCATGACTTGCAAGTCACTATCATCACCGCTACAGGATATGGGCATGCGCCCTTAAGAAAACTTTGAAGAAGCCTAAGCCATAACCTTTTGAAAATTTGTAAACAGACTTGCCACATGACTTTCCCCATGGGCCCCACTATAGCATGTCCCACCCTTTGCGATGCTTAAATGTGCATACTCATTTATCACGATGTTGGTCGCGCTCTAAAATTTTATTTCACCTCCGCTTCGCAAACAATGTCTCCGAAGACTCAACTTTTAGAGAACGCCTTTTTGAAGACTGAACCATGAAACCACAGACTCCATGCTTATCCATTTTTGGAAGAATCGACATGGGAAACCTTTCGTGGGTTTTATCGGCCTAAACTTTAACACATCAAATCCTATTATCCCGAAAACCCGCAACTTGCAAATTCACCAAATAGATTCTCGGTGCAAGATACATGGTCATTATTCATCAAACCCAGACCTATAGTCCTGCAAACCTATTCGCACATATATACACTACCATCTTGTTTGTTGATGATAAGTGACAAGACTATTCTTATAAGCATATTACCCGACCAGACCTCTCACAAACATAAGATCCTTGTGGGGTGGAAGAAGTACCATACAACACAGGAAATATTAGAAATGTAGAGGACAAATTTAGATCAAATTATTTATTATAGTATGAAAAATAATAATTGTTTTTATCTTTTCAGGTCTTGAAGGACTAATGAAGTGAGTAGCTAAGCAGGTGGAATTCAATTTTCACACAAAAAACCTAGTGAATGATGGTCATATCCTTGATCACACAAGACATACAAGATACAAGTATTATGAGTGGAATGTGAAATATTACAGGGTAGGATGGAATCACATATCACTAGCTCATGTGAAATAATATGAACCTTGGGTAGTTAATAACGAAGGCGTTTGTTCAAACTAGAAAGATCCAAGTGGGACGATGTTGAAAACACCCCTACCTCACCATCATGCCTCAGTAGGGATCACTTGAAATATTATAAAATGAAGCAAAGAACAGGAAACATAATTGTTTGGAAAAGAGATGGGTAGAGCACGATCTATCTTATCTGCAATAGTGGGATTAATATACTCATTCATATAGCTATTTCCACCAGGAGGAACTATCAGGATTCAACAGAGTTGGGCCAACAATAAACTTCACGTGTTTTCACAAGAAACATCCCACCTATCATCAGAGAACATAGGACATAGATCGAGAGATGGAAGTAATACTTAATTCAACCTAACATATGTCTGGATAAAAAAGAATAGCCAAGTTAGAACCTTGTTGTACAAAAGAAACATGCATTCAGAGTTCAACAACTATTTGTGTTTCCAAAAGGGAAAGGATAAAGGGAAGAATTTTTTCTTCTTCTCGATCAAATGGTTCTCCTGAACCCTCATTACATGTTCATGGTCAATGAACAAGTTCACCTATAGTTGTCCATCATCTAGATAAAATTTTCAGGGGGAAATCCCTTCACCCCTAAATATTTAGAGTTTATCACCTTCTCGAGGAACATTATAGTAGGAAGGAATATTATGTAATGATTTCTTCTAGATCTAGAAAATACAAATGTAATGGAAATGGGAAGAGTAGGGAAGTTGTAATTGAATAGTCATGTAATTAGGAAGGCCAATAGTCCACCCTCAGTTATATAAGAAATACAATGTCACGGAAAAATAAGGGGGGTTGGAAAGCCAAAATTGGGTATTATATAATTCTTTATTGGACTCAAAGACATATAAGAAAGCTCTTTGTTTGTTGTTGTATTCCTGAAAAGTATTACTTCTTTGAAGGAGGATAATAGTAAGCAACCTTCATGGTTCATTTATTTAATAATGCATTGTTGATGATTGTTTTCTGCAAATGTTTTAGTTTCTCATTCTTGCCAATTGTCATTTGTAGGAAATGATTATAAATAAATTATGAATTCAATTACAGGAACATGCTTATGAAAATATATATATAAACAAGTATGTAATATGATTTGATTATGTAAAATTGGTACTACTTTCATTTTGCACATTAAATTATACATCAGTAATTGTTTCTGCTACTACTAAATGGGACTGCAACTACTCTTCATAATAGGATTGCACTGTTATATTAGAATAGATATGCATTTAGTGTTTAGCCTAGCTCTGATGAAAAACCTCTCTATAGAGAGAAATTTATTTAGTGAGTGGAAATCGGGCCCATATACCAATGGAGGTTGTTATTCAAATGAGAGTGGGTCTAATTTGGGACCTGCCATTGGGTAGTTCTCCCTTATGTCGACATTGGGAATTTTCCCCATGTCAACACCTGGGTCAGTGAACAAAAATTCAGGTTCTCCTATATCAAAAAAGAAGACAACAAGTGGGATAATGTTGGGTTGTTATATTCTTTGTAGTGAAAGAACAGTCAATTGACTAGCTAGTCAAGGTGGATCGACTAAGTGATGAATCGACTGATGGATTAAGTCAAGTCAATGGTTGACGGAAATTCAAAGTCGAAGTGGTTGAAAAGAAAGTCGAAGGTCATTCGACATGAGGTCGATAGGAGGACTCATGATAGTTGACTAAAGACCGACTAGAATTCAACTGGGTCATAACCGACTGAAGTTCGACTAGTAGTTGACTGTAACAAAATACCAAGATTTGAGGGATTGCAACCAATAATATTCATGGATTTGTAGTCATTTTTGGGTGGGCCATGAATTAGGGTTTTTCCTATTGTAAAGCCTATAAATATGGCATGATGTAATACTGTAAATGCTCTTATGAACTTTAATGTAATGGTCATGAAGATGTAAGTTGGATTGGCTGGAGAGTTGTTATTGCACAGAGCAAGAGAGTATGATGATGATTGTGTTCTAGGTGTAGACCAAGGTTAGTAATGTAACTCTTTATTCATTAATTGAATAAGACGTTCAAACATTGTTGGTTTTCCCAGTTAAAGGTTTCCAAGGTAAATCTCTATGTACTATAGTTTTTCATTGTTGTTTAATTCTTTGTCTTGTCTTTCCTAGTGGGTTAGTATTTTTTTACATCTTTATATGTTGATTTATGCTTAGTTGTGCTTAAGTGCTCTAACGATGACTTTAGACACCACTTCTCTTTTCGTACAATAGTTTTTTTATCTACATAATCCTTTGATTCTCGAACATCATATTAGAGATAATGGTTTGAGATATAGCCTATTGTCTACAAGTCTTGTGGAGACTGTCGAAGCTCCTAACGAGTCAAATATGTTTAGTAGATTGACTTAGGGTTTTCAATGTGCGAAATTAATCTAAAATTAAATGAACAAATTAACATTATAAATTTCACATCAAAACCTATAATTTTAAATCACCACCACAAGTGAGGCAATGAATATAAGTGAATCTCCCTAACAATATAAATGGTTATAACTCTTACATGGTATCTATATTTATCCAAATTTAATATTAAACATAACCTAAAATATAGCAATTATTAATAATTCTTAAACTCCTAATGGCATGTTGGGTTGAGCCGTAATGAACACTACAATTATTAGAGGCTCAAGAGGCATACAAAGCAAGTGTGACACCGTGGTAAGCATTAAAAGGATCTGCGTTTAAGGTTAACCACCAAGTGTAGTATAATTTTTTAAAGGAGAGGTTTATAGTGGAGAGTCAAAAGATCAAGCAATATGGATCTTTCTATTTTGATCTACCCAATTCATGAGATGCACTCAATTGTGAATGCAAACCAAGTGAAATGTGGGATGATGACGATGACTTCGAAATTTTACCTATGGTAAAATATCTACTCGTAAAGAGATAATAGTAACTTTTGACCTTTTAAATGACCATGAACTCGACTTTGATCATAGGCCTTTAACCCTAACTCTAAACTTTGCCATGCATAGGAGCGCAATTGAAGAGAATTTAAGGTAAAGGATTTAAATAGTGAATTGCATCTCATAACTTATAAGGACAACATTGAAGACCTATATCATAATTTTACAACTACCATTTCCACTTTTATTAACAAGTTCTCTTTCAAGGTGTCCTGTAAAAAGAATAATAGAACGACCAACCCTTGGTATGGTAAGAATGTAAAATTGCTAGGAAATACATTAGGAATGCTTCTAATGAGTCATTACAATTCGATAAGATCAATACATACAAATCCCTAATTAAAAGGAAAAAAATGTATTATATCAATAAAAGGCAAGAGCAGTTTTCACAACTATCTAAGCTTGATCCTAAGAAGTTTTGGAGGCATATTATAACCCACAATACTAAAGAAAATAATATGATTCCCTTAAGGGACTGGAATTCCTACCTTAAAAGTATTTATGAGTTCCCTAGTGCCATGGAAACCATTCCTATTGTCCTACATAGCATGCCATAGAGTTCGAGGTTAAGCGGCTTGCAAATGGGAAAGATAAGAACATTGAAGGCTACCAAGCTGAAATTTTTAAAATCGGAGGGCCTATCCTCGTCCCTCATATACAAAAGCTCTTCAATTTAGTAGTCAAGAAGGGCTTCCCTAAACCCTGGACACAAAGCCTCATTATGACTAGCCCAATTTTAGGCAAGCTTTATGGAATTATTTTGTAAAAGAAGGTTATCCTTTAGCTAGAAAGTCACGGTAAAAGAGATAAGGCCATGCCGGTTTTAGGAAATATCATTCAACTGTGGACCATATTGTTACCTTTAGGATCATTGCAGAGGAGTTCCACAATACTAAAACCAAACCTTTTTGTTGACTTTAGAAAATATTTTGACACAGTTCCTAGGAAAAACCTTTGGAATAGGTTGGAAGAGATAAAAGTGTCTTTCAAGTTGAGGGTTGTTGTAGTAAGGTTGTATGAGAATTTTATTTCCAATTTTAAAAACAATGAGGGTTGGTTGAAAGAGATTAACTACAATATTGGATTCAAGAAAGCTTGTCCCTAGTCCCCTACCCTTTTTGGCATATACATCGACAAGTTAGAAGATTCATTGGAAGAAGCAGGTTGTGTTGGCCCTACTCTCAATGGTATAGTCATCGATCTTCTTCTTTATGTTGATGATATTGTTATTATGGCGAGGATTCCCCACAATCTTGAAAACCAACTAAGAATCCTCAAGGCGTTTTGCTCCAATATGGGTATGACTGTTAATACTGACAAGACTAAGTTCATGATTATTGAATCCAATAAGATCACTTATGATGCCTTCATATATGATGACAACGATTTGGAAGAAGTGACTTCATACAAATATTTTGGAATCAATATTCACCACAAGCTCAACTGAAATTATAACATTGAGAAAAGGATTATTGGGGGATGGAAATCATATTATGGGCTTGAAAACAATTTTAAATCAACTGATCTTTGGATATGGGATAAGAATAAAATCATCTTTGAGACTCTTGTTACGCCTATTATTCTATATGGATGTGAAGTTTGTGGATGCAGTTTCTCTCGTGAACCCTGGAAAAAGATATAACAAATCCAAAAGAATTTTATAACCTATAATCTCAAAATTAAAGGAAATATGCCCTATCTCATCCTCCTCTTAGAGGCAAGCATTTCCCCTATTGAGAGCATGGCTATGACTAGATACCTAATGTATAATAACAAGTTAAACAACATGGAAGACAAGAGGATTCCTAAAATTGCTTCAAAATCCAATCGTAACCACCTTTGACTCAAGTGAGGATGGCATAAAGATGCCCATTCTTGGATAAACTATTGGGAAATCGTGGAATACTCCATTTTGCAAAATAATGATACTATTAAAAATATCATTAAATCAAAATTTAAGGAGAAAATGTGGTGTGATAAAGAGTTAGAGGAAAAAATAAAATTAAGGTATTATAAGGATGTAATCAACCATAATCGAGAAGATCAAAATTATCTAGCTCTTTTTTGACAAGTGCAAAGAAAAAAATAAGTCTTGTTAAGATATGAACAACTTCTCACAAGCTCCATAGTGAAACTCGGCGTCAAAAGCGATGGGATGAAAGAGTGTGTCACCTTTGTGACACTAAGAAGGTTGAAGATGAAAAACACTTTATCTTTTATTCTCCACCCTACACCCAGATTAGATCTCAATTTTAGAACATTTGTCACACTAGCAACCTTCCTAACCTTTTAACTCAACAAAACTATGGTGATCTTGGAAAGCTTCTCTTAATGGTTTTCAAGAACATAAACAAAATTCTAAAGAATTGAAAGTAATCCCTTACCTTCTTAAAGTCTGGTCTCAAAAACATTAATCATTGTCATCATCATTGTTAAAGCATTAGATGTGACATAATTTCAACATTCTATATTTTTATTTTTATGATTGAACAATTAATTATTGGCCAGCTCTTGGTGAAATCACCATTTTCTGTTATTTAAATTGTTTTTCTCAATGTATAAATGGATTTAGCACACTGAAAACCCCTCAAGGAATTTAATTTATACAGATTCAATCACTCAAATATGAAGTTTCAATAATTTTTTGTCAAATTTTTGGCAAAATTAATCTGAAAATATACACATAAAAACGCCAAAAAAATCTAACATTTAGACTACACGGTAAAAAATGGTATACTCGAAACTAAAAAGGTTAGTTATCTCCTTATAACAAATGGTATAGTCCAAATTACAATTGAATTTGATGGAGAGGTTCAACTTCCAACGCAAAAGTCAATGGGTGTGGTTGAGAGAATCGAAATTTTCTTCGTGTTTGTATATCAAAAATCCAACTACAGGGGAGCAACAGGTTGTCGGCAAAGGAGATCCAACGATTTAAAAAAAATAGAAGTCTAGTACTCAAAATATTGGCTAACGATGCATTGAGAAGGGCCCAGTGGAGGCACTGTTGCAAGGCAAACAAGGAGTCGTAGATGACCAGTTTGACTCTCATGTCTACAGAAGGGGGAAGGCTTGTAGGTGAGGTTTTACAAGACTTGCAAATGGAAGCCCCGAGAACATACCATGGAAGGTTTAAAATATTCACTCAAAGAGTTACAAAAGGGACATTCTATGGACATGTACTATATGGTTCAAGATTTTCAAAGGAGGCTTCAACTCCCTTGTGAAACTAGGCGTTGGAAAAGACCAAAGGATCGAAAAGACTAGAAAAAATCGATGCTCTGGTAGTAACAGCAACAGATCTCTACAATGCTCCCTAATACACTCTGGGGGAGCTTTGATCAAGCTATCATCACTCTAGCTTAAACTGGAGAGGGCACTGGTTATGAGAAAAGTTTTGGAAAAAACCCAGAAAATTCAAAAAGTCAGGAAATTTCAATCAGAGACTCTGTAAGACAACTTGAGCAAAATAAAAGATGTATGGATGGATCAAATCATAAAATGGGATCCGGAGATATGAAAAAGACAAGGAAAGAACCAAGGAAAGAACCAAAACTAAATTTTTTGATCCCCATTGGAGTCGCCAATTTTTGTTATGGAATAATTCCCCTGCGGACAAGTGAATATCCTTTTGGATTCTAGACCCCTAATACCAAGACAGAAAGATACAAATGGACACTAACATCCATTTGAGATTTGTTTAAATAGATAAGAAGAGAGAAGGAGAAAAAGGTGATCATACCTATTTCCATTGTTTGTCCTCGCTGCTCTAATTCGAGCTTGATATCCAAACTCTTTCACACATCTTGATACCTGCAAAACCACAGACTGCAAAGAGAAACAAGGAAACTCCTACTCTACCATATTAGATTTAAACAAATTCATCTATAATAGACAAGCATATGTAAGATACACAAACTATAAGGGAATAGGCCAAGTATACTGATGAGAAATTTAAAGAGACACTTACAATCATGGATGGTGTTGCAATAGCTTCTCCAAGTCCTCCTCGTCCAACCCCTTGCTCGAAAGATCCACGATCAGAATGACAATACTTTTTCTGATTATTTTCCTCTTTTGTTCACCACGAGAATGCCTCCATTTATAGCCTTTGAGAGGCCCAAACACCTTGGTTATATTTGGGATTAGTTGAGGATATGGATCCATCTATTGTGATATCTTCCTTAGATGAAGCCTAAGGGTTAGACTCGAGCCAAACCAACTCGAATCATCCCTAGTTGTCCTTAGAGAAAAGGGGTATTTTCTCCCAAGATTTTCTCAACCACTTCGGTGCTCCCTTAGAACTGGACATAGAGCACTACAACGCTCCCTATAAGATAGGAAAGGAGTGCTAGTGATCCCTGCATATGAGTTGGGGAGTGTTGATCTTCCTAAACATTTTTCCAAGATGAGTAATTCCAATGGTAAAAAAATTGTTTTGACAGTCAAATGATATGAATTTTTCTTCTAACATGTTCTAGAGGATGTATCAAGTGTTTCCATGGTGTTGTTCAAAATGCGACACACGTAGAAAGAAAAGCAACATTTACGACACTTGTGACAAAAGTGTGACACTTGCGAAAATTGCGACAATGAGAATATGACATTATCAAAGTGAGGAATTTTGACGTGTAACAATGACCGCTACAGGATACGGGCACGCACCCTTAAGAAAACTCTGAAGAAGCCTAAGCCATAACCTTTCAAAAAGTTGAAAACACGCATGACGCATGACTTTCCCCACAGGCCCCACTATAGTAGGTCCCACCCTTTGCGGTGCTTAAATGTGCATACTCATTTATCACGAAGTTGGTCATGCCCTAAAATTTTACTCCACCTCTGCTTCACAAAACAATGTCACCGAAATAACACAAAACCCTATTGAGACCGTGCCACAAGCGAATTTTTTTATAGAACACCTTTTTGAAGATTTAACCGTGAACTTGCAGACCACATGCTTATCCATTTTCGGAAGAATCGACGTGGGAAACCTTTCATGGGTTTTCCCAGCCTAAATTTTAACACATCAAATCCTATTATCCCCAAAACTCACAACTTGCAAATTCACCAAACAGATTCTTGGTGCAATATACATGGTCATTATTCATCAAGCCCATACCTATAGTCCTGCAAACCTATTCGCACATATATACAACGACATCCTGCTTCCTGATGATAAGTGACAAGACTATTCTTATAAGCGTATTACCCGACCAGACCTCTCACACACATAAGATCCTTGTGGGGTGGAAGAAGTACCATACAACACATGAAATCTTAGATAAGTAGAGGACAAATTTAGATCAAATTAGTTATTATAGTATGAATAATAATAATTTTTTTTGGCTTTTCAGGTCTTAAAGGACTAATGAAGTGAGTAGCTAAGCACGTGGAATTCAATTGTCACACAAAAAACCTAGTGAATGATGGTCATATCCCTGATCACATGAGACATACAGGATACAAGTATTATGAGTGGCATGTGAAAGATTATAGGGCAGGATGGAATCACATATCACTAGCTCATGCGAAATCATATGGACCTCGGGTAATTAATAACGAAGGAGTTTGTTCAAACTGGAAAGAGCCAAGCGGGACGACGTTGACAACACCCCTTCCTCACCATCATGCCTCAGTAGGGATCACTTGAAATATTATAAAAAGAAGCAAAGAGCTGGGAAAATTCATTGTTTGGAAAAGAGATGGGTAGAGCACAAGTTATCTTAGCCACAACAGTGGGATTAATATACTCATCCATATATCTATTTCCACCAGGAGGAATTATCAGGATTCAATAGAGTTGGGCCAACGCGAAACTTCACTTGTTTTCACAAGAAACATCACACCTATCGCCAGAGAACATAGGACAAAGATCAAGATATGGTAGTAATACACAATTCAACCTAACATATGTCTGGATCAAAATGAATAACCAAGTTAGAACCTTGTTGTAGGAAAGAAACATGCATTCAGAGTTCAACAACTATTCATGTTTCCAAAAGGGAAAGGATAGAGGGAAGAATTTTATTTTCTTCTCGATCAACTGGTTTGCCTGAACCCTCATTACATGTCCATGGTCAATGAACAAGTTCACCTATAGTTGGTCATCATCTGGATCAAATTTTCAGGGGGAAAGCCATTCACCCCCAAAGATTTAGAGTTTCTCACCTTCCCGAGGAACATTATAGTTGGAAGGAATATTATGTAATGATTTCTTATGGCTCTAGAAAATCCAAATGTAATGGGAATGGGAAGAGTATGGAAGTTGTAATTGAATATTCATGTAATTAGGAAGGCCAATAGTCCACCCTCAGTTATATAAGAAATACAATGTCACAGAAAAAGGAGGGGGGTTGTAAAGCCAAAATTGGGTATTATATAATTCTTTATCGGACTCAAAGACATATAAGAAAGCTCTTTGTTTGTTGTTGTATTCCTGAAAACGTATTAATTCTTTGAAGGAGGATAATAGCAAGCAACCTTCACGGTTCATTTATTCAATAATGCATTGTTGGTGATTGTTTTCTGCAAATGTTTTAGTTTCTCATTCTTGCCAATTGTCATTTGTAGGAAATGATTATAAATAAATTATGAATTCAATTACAGGAACATGCTCATGAAAATATATATGCAAACAAGTATGTAATATGATTTGATTCTGTAAAATTGGAACTACTTTTGTTTTGCACATTAAATTATACACCAGTAATTGATTTTGCTACTACTAAAAAGGAATGCAATTTTTCTTCAGAATAGGATTGCATTGTCATGTTAGAATAGATATGCATTTAGAGTTTAGCCTAGCTCTGATGAAAAACCTCTCTATAGAGAGCAATTCATTTAGTGAGCGGCAACCGGGCCCATATACCAATGGAGGTTGCTATTCAAATGAGAGTGGGTCTAATTTGGGACCTGCCATCAGGTAGTTCTCCCTTATGTCGACGTTGAGAATTTTCCCCACGTCAACACTTGAGTCGATGAAAAAAAGTTCAGGTTATCCTATATCAGCAAAGAAGACAACAAGTGGGATAATGTTGGGTTGTTATATTCTTTGTAGTGAAAGAACATTCAACTGACTAGCTAGTCGAGGCGGATTCACTGAGTGATGAATCGACTGATGGATTAAGTCAAGTCAATGGTTGACATAAAGTCAAAGTCGAAGTGGTCGACATGCAAGTCGAAGGTCGGTCGATAGGATGACATTTGACAGTCGACTGAAGACCAACTGGAATTCGACTGGGTCATAACCAACTGAAGTTTGACTAGTAGTTGACTGTAACAAAATCCCAAGATTTGAGGGATTGCAACCAATCATCTTCATGGATTTGTAATCATTTGTGGGTGGGCCATGAATTTGTTGGGTATGTGTTATATTCTTTGCATGAGTAGTAGTGGAAAAAAGAAAATTAAGGTATTATAAGGATGTAATCAACCATAATCTAGAAGATCAAAACTATCTAGCTCTGTTTTTACAAGTGTAAAGAAAAAAATAAGTCTTCTTAAGATATGAACAAATTCTCACAAAATCCATAGTGAAACTTGGTGTTGGTCAATTCGTAAAACGCTATGGGATGAAAGAGTGTATCACCTTTGTGAAACTAAGAAGGTTGAAGATGAAAATCACTTTCTCTTAGATTGTCCACCCTGTACTTAGATCTCAATTTCAAAATATTTGTCACACTACCAACCTTCCTAACCTTTTAATTAAACAAAACTATGGTGATCTTGGAAACTTTTCAAGCACAAAAACAAAATTTTAAAGAATTGCAAGTAATCCCTTACATTCTTAAAGTCCGATAGACCAATTCAATCTCAGTAGACATTAATCATCATCATCATTGTATAAGCATTAGATGTGACATAATTTCAACGTTATATATATTTGTTTTTATGATTTAACAACTGAAATCTACTTTCTAACAATTTCTAATAGAATGTGAGTCAAAATGGTAAAATATACCAAAAAATAATAAAAAAACAAAGTTTAGACTACGTCATTAGATATTACTACACGGGATTTCAAGACAAGGCAGGGTCAATTTGACTTAAATCACCATTTTATGTTGTTTAAATTGTTTTTTTCAATGTATAAATAGATTTAACACCCTAAAAACTCCTCTAAACACTTGAATTATACAGATTTAATTATTCAAATCTAAAATTTCAACCATTTTTTACCAATTTTTTAACAAAATGGTATACTCGAAACTAAAAAGTTTAGTTATCTCCCTGTAACAAATGGTATAGTCTAGTTATCTCCCTCTAACAAATGGTATATTCTAGTTATCTCTCTCAATTGAAGTTGATGGAGAGGTTCAACTTCCAACGTAAAAGTCAATGGGTGTGGTTGAGAGAATCGAAAGTTTCTTCGTGTGTGTATATCGAAAATTCAACTACAGGGGAGCAACAGGTTGTCGGCAGAGGAGATCCGGCGATTTACAGAAAACGGAAGTCTAGTACTCGAAAGATGGGCTAACGATGCATTGAGAAGGGCCCCGCGGAGGCGGTGCTGCAAGGCAAACAAGGATTGGTAGATGACTAGTTTGACTCTCATGTCTACGGAAGGGGAAGGCTTGTAGGCGAGGTTTTACAAGACTTGCAAGTGGCAAGCCCCGAGAACATACAATGGAAGGTTTCAAATATTCGCTCAAAGAGTTACAAAAGGGACATTCTGCGGACATGTAACATATGGTTCAAGATCCCCAGAGGAGGCTCCACAAAGACAAACATAAGGCGATGGATGGAGATCCCTAATTGGGGATCTACAAACCTGCAACCAGGGTGCATCTCCAGACTTGCAAGATGAACTTCCACAGAGTCTAGAGGACTACCTGAAGACAAATCTAGCAATCTAGCTACATCGTAAGAAAAAATTGTTTGCAATATTTATGGTTTTTTTTTCATTTACAAAATAAGATTTTTCAGTAGATATTTACCTAAACTTCAACAATAACAAATATGAGAAGGCCTACCAGGAGGATGAAATAGACGTCCTAGCTTTGAATGCCTTCGGACTGAAGTTCAATTTGTGTGAGGCAGTCTGCAAATCAGTGACTGCGAATTACGAAGATAGCGTAAAAAGCACGGAAATGCGGGACATGAGGTAAACAAGTGGCGGAAGTCGCTCAGTTATCATCAGACAATTTCTTCCATGGCCGACCAATTAGTGAAGT
>JASDQU010010718.1:105622-115848 GCA_032191745.1 Picea mariana
AAAATAAAGATACTATTAAAAAAAACGTCAAATCAAAATTTAAGGAAAAAATGTGGTGTGATAAAGAGTTAAAGGAAAAAATAAAATTAAGGTATTATAAAGATGTAATCAACCCTAATCTAGAAGATCAAAATTATATATTTGTTTTTCCAAGTGTAAAGAAAAAAATAAGCATTGTTAAGATAAGAACAAATTCTCACGAGCTCCATAGTGAAACTGGGGGTTGGTCAATTCCTAAAACGTTATGGGATGAAAGAGTGTGTCACCTTTGTGAAACTAAGAAGGTTGAAGATGAAAATCACTTTCTCTTAGATTGCCCAGCATATACCTATATTAGATCTCATTTTCAAAATATTGATCACACTACCAACCTTCCTAACCTCTCAACTCAACAAAAGTATGGTGATCTTGGAAAGCTTCTTGTAATCACTTACCCTCTTAAGGTCAGATAAACCAATTAGGTCTTAGTGGACGTTAATAATCATCATCATCATTATCAAATATGAATTACTTTTAATATTATTTTGTATTTAATATATAGTTATAGATATAATTCCTATTAACAAATTGTCAATTGTTGTATATATCTAATATATTGTATTTTCACTTAATAAAATGCATGGTTTATTTGGTATATTTAATGTATTTTTTTATCATTATGTACCATATATATTTAAGGTCACAGCCTGAGTGGGCCTAATGGTTAAGAACATGTGTTTCTTCTTAAGAGATCACAGGTTCAAATCCAGTGGGGGGTAGGGTATGTATACCTTCATAGACTTTACCAGTCAAATCGTTGGGCGGAGGGGGGTTCGGTATTTTGGAAAATATTTATTATAATATAAATGTAAGATATAATTTATTTGTGTTTTGTTATTTTTATAAATAAAAATATATTTTATATTAAGATTAAGTATTTAATGTATAAGAATAAGATAAATAATATGGAAAATAAAAATAAAAGGATTTTAAGATTGTTTTAAATTTTAATAGTGGGGTTGGCATAAAAATGTCAAGTTTTAGCTATAAATTATTGGGGAATAAAGGAAGAGGTCATTTTTACAAAATAATGATAATGTTAAAATTATCATTACATCTAAATTTAAGGAGAAATTTCACATAAAGAATTAGAGGATAAAAAAAATTAAGATATTATAAGAGGTGATCAACTTTAATCTATAAAATCAAAAATATTTTTTTGTTTTCACTAACTTAAAGAAGAAAATCAACATTGTTAAAATAAAAACAAACTCTTATGAACTCTATAATAAAATAAGGGGTTGGACCATTTTAAAATTTTATGGGTGGAAATAATTTTTCACCCTCTTAGTTATTTCTCTTTAAGTATTTAAAAATGCTTATTCATTTTAAAGCTTTTCAAACACAAGAATTAAAAATACTTATTTATTTTAAATCTTTTCAAACATAAGAATCAAATTTTAAAAGGAATGGAATTTGATTTCAATAGAAATAAAATTTTAAAGCAAACTAAAATTTATTTTAATGGACATTAACTATTATTATCATTATGAATTGGATATATGATGATGATAATTAACTTCCACTGAAACCAATTGGTGTATTGGACTTTAATAAGTTAAGAGATTACTTCAATTTCTTTAAACTTGTATTTCTATGCTAAAAAACCATTGAGAGAAGCCTTCCAAGGTCACCACAGTTTTCCAAGAGGAAGTGTTTTTCATTTTCTACCCGTTTAGTGTCACAAATGTGACAGATTCTCTCATCCCATGGTGTTTTAGGAGTTGTCCAACATGCAATTTCACTATGTAGCTCATGAGAGTTTGTTCTTATTTTAACAATCTTGATTTTCTTCTTTGCACTTTTCAAAAATGAGAGGTAATTTTCATCATCTAAATTAGGGTTGACCACCTCCTTGTAGTATCTTAATTTTCTTTTATTCACTAATTATTTATTAAACCACATATTCTCCTTAAATTTAGAAGTGATCTAATATTTGTAATATTATCCATATTCTACATGATGGTTTCTTCTTGTATTCCCCAATGATTTAGCTAAGACTTGGCATCTTTATGTCATTCCTGCTTGAGTCATTGGTGGTTTCCACTAGACTTTGAAGCAATTTTGGGGATCCTCTTGTCATCCATGTTGTTTAGCTTGCTCTTGTACGTTAGGTATCTAATCGTAGCAATGATCTCAATGGGGGAAAGACTTGCTTCTATGAGGATAGGATATAGTGTATTTCCTTTAATTTTGAGATTTTAAGTTATAAAATTCTTTTGGATCTTTTATATCTTTATCCAAAATTCTCTAGATATACCTCAAATTTCATATCCATATAAGATAACTTGAGTGATGAGAGTGTGAAATAGGAGTTTTTTTTTATCTCAAAGCTAAAGGTATGCTAATTTACAATTGTTTTTGAGCCCATAATAAGTTTTCTTCCCTCCATTTATCCTTTTTTCAATGCTATAGTTCCAATTGAGCTTGGGGTGGATATCGATTCCAAAATACTTGTACGAAGGCACTTCCTCCAAGCTATTGTTGTCATAAACAAAAGTATCGTAGGTGATCCTTTTGGATTTAATTATCATAACCTTTGTTTTGTCAGTGTTCACAGTCATGCCCATGCTAGAGCAGAAGTCTTTTAGGGTTATTAGTTGCTTATCTAGGTCATAGGGACTCTTCGCCATAAGAACAATATTATCAACATAAAGAAGGAGGATGATGACTATACTAGCAAGAGTTGAGCCAACACAGCCTACGTCCTCCAAACAATCTTCTAACTTATCAATATAGATGTTGAAAAGTGTAGGAGATAGGGGAAAACCTTGCTTAACTCCTATATTACAATGAATTTCTTTCGACCAACCCTTAGTGTTCCTAAAATTGACAATAACTTTCTCTTATCGACTTAATACAAAATCTCTTAACTTGAAAGGGAATTTAAGCTCTTCTAACCTATTCTAGAGGTTGTTGAGTCTCCATTTTGACACTTCTATTATCCTATATTATCTTCTATCTGAGTCTATTTTACCTATGATATGTGTATATGATTGACCATTTCCTTTACAAATCTACTTTGTGACCTTGTCCATGTGAATAGAGAGGTAACCTATGTTAAAGCAGGATTTGTTTGATTAAATTGGATTATATGATTGATTATTTATGCTCCTAATTGCTTTGATTCTTAATTAAGAAGATCTATTTGGTACTCCACTAATCCGGTACTTCAACAATCGCTTGATCCAGTACTCCGCTAGATCCGGTACTCCACTGGATCCGGTACCCTGCCTGATCCAGTACCGATATTCCTCCTAATTCAGTACTACCAGTTCAACGCCTATTCTAGTACCAACACAATGCTTCTTCCGTTACTACCAGCACAACACCTATTCCGATACTAGCTCAACGCCTCATCCGGTACTGGCCTCACACCTATTCCGATACTACCAGTGCAACACCTATTCTGGTACTAGCTCAACGCCTCATCCAGTACTAGCTTCACGCCTATTCTGGTACTACCTTTGCACTGGTCTTGTACCCATAGCCATGACTGTGTCCATCTAGTACTAAACCCCTGTCTATAGGATTTACATGTCGAACGAGTATGCTAGTGGTGATTCCAATAAGTTAGTTGGATAGAAGTCTCTTGAGGTAGTTTTGTAGATCATGATAGACTTCATGGATCGTGTACTTCATGTCATGAGGATGAAGTCCATCCCTAGAGATACGATATGAATTACCAATTGTAATATTTTGAAACCATTTGATAATTATCCTCAGAACTTGGTTATAACGACTCACCTTCTTTATAAGGGATGTTGTGTAGATGATAAAAAGTAAATAGTAAGTAAATGATGATATACATTGTTATGTTGAATGAAATGTTGAACTGTTGATTCAATCAATCAATTGAAGAAATACAAATGATATTTTGTGCAATTCATGAGCATGAGTAAAGTTTTTTAGTCTGCAATTTCTTTAAAGGTACCTTGTTGGCTCGGCAAGGGCCCACCACCCCAACCAAGGTAAACCTCCTTGTACATGTCTTTGTGTGTTGTAAGTCAATTGTGTGAGTGTGAAAACTTAATAGTTGTGTGTTGAAAATGATTTTAAATGCATTTTAAGTACAATACAGATTTATTTGATTTTGAATCAGTGTGAGTAAATGGTTATACATTGAACAGAGTAGATAATTCCATTTTCATTTCTGCAAATTGATTGATAAGAGTTTGATAGATGTATGGGATTGTTAAGTAAGTAATTGCTACTATTTTGAATTTATGATTGTGGTGTTCATAGTAGGTACATGAACCATAAGACTTCATCTTTCACCTTAATGTTCCATATAATGAAGTTTCTCAATCATATTGACTATTTCCTGTGTTAAAGAAGGTTTGATTGGAATTAATAGAGTTATGATTGATTTCTTTCTAAGAGTGAATAGAGTGGATTGGTGATTATTGTTTTAATTGCTCCAAAAAGCAATATCTAAGTTCATTTCTTCATTTCATGAGCCCGTAATGAACAGACTTGTCATCTAAGCAAGAGCCTTTTCAATTGAGTGTTTGTTTGAGAGTTTTTGTTATCAGTTTTATCTTCTGAGTTTAAAGTTGTCTGAAACATTCAAATATTCTAGAAACAGAGTGTTATGTTATTAATTATTTCTTGATTGAGCTAGATACAACAAACATAGATAGGTTACCTGTTTTCGGCACATATAGTGTAAAAAATATTTTGATTATGAATCCTTAATTGATATATAAATGAGTGCAATATACTAAGCATATATATACACCAACAAAGGTTAGTCATGGGAACAATGTCAAAATATTTTCTAAAATCAATAAAACAACAAAGGAGATCGGTTTTATCATTACGAAACTCCTCTTGATCCAGGTCGATATCGGTGGCCACTCACCTATTCCACTGGCTCAAAATATAGTTTTCCACCTTGGCAATTTTTCTATAGTTTTTCGAGTCCCAAACTTCTGAGGTTGTTTTGAGGCCCTAAATGACGTTTTGTTTTACATTTGGGGGCCCAAACAATAGTCGAAGGATTTTTCTTGGTCTCAGTCAAAATGTGTTCTTCTCAGATAGAACTTTCCAATGAGCTATCGTGCGTCCCAAACGGAGATCGTATGAAAAAGTTACACCCTTGGGAAGTTGACGTATCAACTACCCCCATCGAGGCCTGCAAAACTTTTTGTGTTTCATCTTTCGGGGTTGGGTTTTTGGAATTTTTTTATGTTAAAAAGGCCTTTGGATCCTCATTGTAAACATCATCTTCTTGTTAATGAGTGTATCCATCACATATATTCTCAGATATAAAATGCCACCATTCTAGAGAGTTCATTCACTCGGTATTTTTACAGTTATTGTACATTTCTTTCATTAATAAAAATTGTGCATTATTGTATCTTTGTGTTTCTGAAAATATATCTGTGTATTTACTTATTATATTTCTGCATTCATTTCATTCTCAAAATAATCTGAAACAACGGTATTAGAGAAAGATGCACCTTGTCATTTCTTAGTGCATGTCCTCGACAAGGTAAGGGTATAGAGAGTTGGGTCTCAAGCTAGTTTTTCTTTAGGACAACCACTCTCGCCAACCCAAATGCCCTCCCATGGAGGAAGAAAAGGGAGACAAGGAAGCAAAAGATCCTATCAAGTTGTTTCTTGTGAAATCCCTCGCGCAACAAAGAAACGAGATGTTGGAGAATTTTTCCCAAATCCTTCAACGATTACCAACAATACAAGGAGCGTCTTCGTCAAGAAGTCTCTTTGGAGATGCTACCCCAT
Organism: Picea mariana; assembly: GCA_032191745.1. Taxonomy (NCBI): domain Eukaryota; kingdom Viridiplantae; phylum Streptophyta; class Pinopsida; order Pinales; family Pinaceae; genus Picea; species Picea mariana. The sequence goes on from JASDQU010010718.1 coordinate 111,410, forward strand.
TCAAGGTACAAGTTAATTTTGATATTCCCATATTTGAAGGTCAGATTGATGTGAATGCTTTGGAAAAGTGGTTAAATCTGCTAGAAGGTTATTTATTTGTCCACATTTTTTTTCGGTCGAGAAAAGATCACATTTGAGCTTCTTAAGGCAGTCCCCCATGTCAAGCATTGGTGGGAAACTTATTGGGAGAAAAATTCCATAGAGGAGTCTGGAACATTTGGGGCCGAGCCTACTGTTGGCATAGGGGCAGACCCAGGGTTCAACGCTACAATAGCACACCAACAAAACCCTAACTACCGACTCTTTTGGCAACACCTGCAAAGAAAATGAAGTCTCACCCGAGGTAGAGGGAGGGGTGGTTGTAGGAATCAGATGTCTGCAACCTTAGTTGGGACACCGATCTGTGGTTACAACACCTTAACAAAGAACTTGGCAGTTATAGTTCACAATATTCACTTCGCAGAGAAAACCCTAATTACAGAGGAGCGCGGTATTCAACCAGACCTAACATATAGACGCACTTAGCATAAGGGAATAGATTAGATATAGCATTTATTCACATTACTAAGCACTAAGATACTATATCAATTGCATCAAAACATACATTACTGCATTAATCATATGAACAATAAACAATCACAATGCACAGATAAACCATAATGAAGCATATACGTGGTTCACCCCCAGCCTGGGGCTACATCCACCAACTCTTCTTCTCTTTTATTATCTTCGATCAATCAGCGACATGCACAGAGCCTCAAAATCCTACTCTACATATGGCAAGAGATCCGCGCACACTTCGCTAGATCCTCCTTCCTCGAGCTAGGTCACAACACAAAGCCTTTACACAGCCTTTTACATTCACTTAGCTTTGTGTTGGCAGCCAATCATTTTTTTTAATTGCTCTTATAAAACGCTGCCTACACCCCTTGTCTCATTAAAGACAAAGTATCATCGCATTATGCTTCTAGACTTTTGTCTCATTTTTAGGACAATTGCAATTTGTTCTCGATTTGATTTTCACAACTGTAAGTGTGAAAATACCTCTTTCATCGTTTGGACTGTAGTCGTCTTTTATCAATTTCTCCAAAAGACACTTGACCATTGGCTTATCACATGACTGCTAAATGTTTTCTCGAACTTAAGTCCTTGAGCATTATCTTACCTTGATTGCGCATTTGAATTTGTTTGATTGCTAAGCCTTTGGGCATAAAATTTATTGGTTTTATTCTGATCTTATGAAAGTTGTAATGGATTTGGTCTTATTGCTTTTATCCTTATTGCTATGGACTTTTCAATCAGTTATTATATGAGGAATTTTGGATCATAATTTTCTCAAGACTTTGGAATGCAAACGCTTCAATGTGCAATGAATACATTGGTAAGTTTATGAAGTCAATTCAAGAAATATCAATGGTTTGAAGGCACATGGATTAATCATATTGGACTTTACAAACTAGTGCTTGGTATATCATTTGGTAAGTTGATAATACGTTGAATGATTTATAGTTCCAAATCATGTATTGGCATTGATTAATTTTAAACCATGGTGTTGAACGATTCATTGACACGATACACGATGGATGTGGTGGTGGATCGAGTTGTACACTTGGCATGAGTATAACACATGGTATCAGTTCTGCTCCGGTTGACTGGCACGTTAATATGATTACACACCTATTTGCTGGCCGATACGCATGGTATAAACGATTATGTTTCTGATAACACTGTACTCAGTCAATTAATACTGTGTGTGGCGGTGGTAATCCCACCACCTTCGCACACATGCAGTTAATTCCGGTCTATTCGAGCTTTGAAGCCCTCAAACCTATCGTTTTTCAACTCGGTGCATTGTTTCATACAGTTTGAACCCTACCATGTACAGAGGTTATGGCTCCTGTCGTAAGGGCCGAACCTAACAGGTGCCAAGCACTGTTGACATTTAGTGGTGCATGTAGCGACCTGGAACAACATGGGTGGCTCGCTTTCATAAAGAAGTTTGATGGCTTTGATCTCACTGTGGCTCGACAATTTGCGTTATCGTTTGATGGCTGCCGAGCCAAAGTGGCAGATGTCCAGCTTGAAATTACTGAAGAATTTCTCAGTCTGGCAACCGACTTGCCTGCCAAGGGACAAAAATGGTCGAAAAGTTGCAAGGTAGATGATGTCCCATGGACATTACTGTTCCAATCACGCACAGTGAACTCGTGCGACAGAGGATTACCTGCAAAGATGTTGAAACCCCGCTGGTATGATCTCTTGATGATTATCAAACGTTTCGTTACCTGTGAAGGCAGGTATGGGTTTATTTTCTTATTCCACTTGCGTTTATTAATGGTTTTCATGGGTTTTGAACTAAGTATGCCTTACTATCTGCACCGAAGTCTGTTCAAAATGGCTAAATGATACAAGCATAGCCAGGCTGACACTAGCCTCTTCCATGCTGGGTTGATCAAAATGGTTTTAGTTTACGAGTTAGGGTTACGTCGTGATTCTTGGTATGATTTCCTCAGCCGTAATGGTTTTGGGGAGTCAAACCCTCCACAGGTAGATAAGCCCGTGGTGGCCGAGAGCAAACCTATCCCTGTGCCTTATGATGTTTTATTACCTAGACCTAAGCCCGAGTCACCTACAAGTTTGCCTAAGTCTGCGCCAAAACAAACCGAAGTTGCTAAAGCTACAACCCAAAAGACTAGAGCGAAGACTGGAGTTGATACTCGAGGCAAGAAAAATGCAAGATTGATCTCTCGCATGGCGAGGAACAAGTCTAAGCTTCCTGCCAAAACAGAGCCTATCGTGGTTAGCGAGGACTCTGATTTAGACATTGAACGATTTCTCTCTAAAGAATATCCTTACTCCGAGGTATTGTGTAGAAAACCGCCTCACGATTTCGTTAGGAACCTCCCTCCTTGTCTGCGGGATAACCCTGACTTTCCGGGTATTGAGCCATTCCATGAAACCCTCGGGGAATCATCAAAACCCCCTTCTGTTCATCCTGTTGTTGTACCTTGTGATCAATGTGGGTTATGGATTGAAATATACTATCTGGATGTACCTACATTGCAATCTAGGATTCACGAGTTGGAAAACCAAGTGGCAATGCTCACTGGTAAGAATGCAAAGGTGCAACCTTCCGATAAGAAGCAACGAACCACGGGTTCAGTCCTGTTCAAAAACGTGGACTCTGCCACTGCAATTATCAATTCAAAATTGACATAAGGCCCAGCAGCTGTGATGGTATTTTTCTCATTTATATTACTCTCTGTACATATTTGGCCTGCTCTGTTTCATAAAGCATGCTTCGCTGTATATAATGTTTGTTTTAGTTTTGATTACCATTTAAAATTCGATTGGATTTGGTTTTGGTTCTATAGATCATCGAATAGATGTGATTGTTTAAAATTAGCTCGATGTTCTGTTGATAATACAAGCTGTTAATATTTTTAAAAATAGTCTATTGATTGGTATCCCGAATTTTGAATACAGTCAATGGTATAGTTCGAATTGGTTATGATATGAGTATTATTGATAAATGGGTTAATTGTTCCATTTTCATTCGACCAAATTTCATATTTCTTTGTTGATACATAACCGAATCGCAACTGATTTGATTCTCATTGATTGCAACTTATTCGAATTGGATTCTGGTTAAGGTTACGATGTTGTTTCTATTATTAACTCTGTGAAGATTGATGTGGATTAATGCTCAGTTCATGAATCTCTAGATTTTATCATGCCTTTGTCCATTGACTGTGTATAGATTCTTGAGTTGATATGATTTCATCCGATTACAATGGAGGCTGTTTACGCATTGTGATTTTAATTAAAATTTATCAATTCGTTACTATAACTAGTCGATGACAGTTATGACCATATCTATGAACTGTTGGAAACTCAGCATGTAAAGTCTATGACTAAATTTATGGATAGAGTTATGCCTGTTTATCGTGACCATTTTTGGCTATTTGATTAAAAAATTTGGATCCTGTGCAAACCGATGATGATTGTTTTATCTCATATGATTTTGTTCACCATTAATTGCATACATGGTATAGTCTTGTTAAGATTTGATTTGATCTTATAACGATTGGGAGAACAAGGTATTCCTACTCTGTCCCGATTGTATTCTATTCGATTTGGTTTGATTGAAAGGATTTATTTTTCTTAAATCATTTGTAATTTGTAATGATTGGATTCGATTTGATTTTGATTATATATCTGGTCCTATTTACTATTCTAGACCAGCTACAGAATCAAGAGATTTTGTAGCTAAGTCTATAGAGTCATTTTTTCTATTGTTTTTTTTAATAAAATACTCCTCTAACTTGATCTTTATGTCTATTACAGGCAAATTCGAATTGGTAGTGGATGTGAGGAGCAGTTGGAAGATATCTTAAAGATTTCACTTACATTTTAGTTACTTAGTTTAAGAGATTTTT
>JASDQU010010718.1:137717-147973 GCA_032191745.1 Picea mariana
CCCACATACAAGATGTTGATGCTTCAAATGACATCTCCCTCATGAGATCATAAGTTAGATGCTATTGAAATGTCTCTCTTCCTATACTGTATGTTTCCTATGAGATCATAGGTTTCATACCTCCAATCTTTCCTCCCCTTTCACCATGAGAAGGCCTCTTTATATAAGCTTGGAAAGACCCAACCACTTGAGAGAAATTTGGGCTAAGTTGAGGATTTCTCTCCTTCAGTTGAGGATATTCGATAAGATCATGCCTTGAGATAATATTTGAATCCAACCACCTTCAGATATTGAGGGGATCTTTCCCTCATTCTTCTCAACAAACCAAATTTCGCCCAGAAAAGGTAGCACTCCGCCAAAAGGGGAATCAGAGCGTTATAACGCTCCCTCAAAGAAGACCATGGAGCGCCAGTGCTCCCTAACAGTGTATATGGGAGCGATCCCCTCCAAAACCCATTTTTGAGTGGTTATTTCAGTGGCAAAAGGCTTGTACTTCTAATAGACTGATTCCTCCTCTTCAAAACTAGTCTTTGAGGTGTCCTAAGTGTCCCTGTCATGTTGCTGGAGGCATGACATAGGCAAGAAGGCAATATGATGCTAGAAACACTTATAACACTTGCGGTCAATATGTGACACTTGCAGACAAGATGTGACACTTACAACACTTGTAATGACGACACTTGCGACACTATCAAAGTGAGTAATTTTGAGGTGTAGCAGTTGCAAGTTCTGGATTTGGGTGAGCTTTGGTGTGAGTTCTTTTAGGAGCCATATTTTTTAATTTTTTATGATACCTAGACTAATATGAACAGACTTTTAACAACCTCCGAACATTACCTCTATCAATTTATATTTTGATGATTCGTTCAGAAATAATCTTATCTTAAATAAGGAAAGAAAATGTGTGAATTGAAAGTTTTGTTCAGTTCTTCCCCAGGGCAGTTGCCATTTATGTTATCGCTCTATAAATTCCCAGAGGTTGTCAAGGGAGAATAAATCTAACAGAGGTAACTTTATCCAACCACTTCAAAACTAGGATCTATCCCTGCCAGTTTCAGAGAGGGATTAACTATAGCTGACAGAATTCCTATTCTATTTAACTATGGTTTTTTGTTTTTAGTAAATTGGTTGAAAGAGAGATTACGCATCCATTGGGCTATGGGGTCTGTTTTATAAAGATTGAGATCCAAAAATAAAATCCAAAAGATTATTTTCACAGGGAAAGGTAATGCATCTACTAGATTCTTTATCAATAAAATGATGGGTAGCAGAAAAGGTGATGTTAACAATCAAAGTAAAGAATCAATTAAGAATTCCTTTACTATAATATCAAAAGATAAACATCAAGATCTTCAAAATTCAAAAATAGGGTATGCAAAGATAAATCCTACAACATTCACTACATCTAAAAGATTATATTAAAACACAATATGATAACTGAGAGAGATAAACATTCAACACATAAGAGGAAACATCACCAATAAATAACACACAAGGATCCTGTGAAACGTCCCTTCGTATTACTAGAAGATCTCTTGATAACAAGTTACAACATTTACAACTTACGAGGTGCAAAGATCAACCCTCATAACTTCAAAGTTTGAAGTTTTTATAATCAAAATTACAAATGATCCTGTCATTAATGATCAGGATGTGGCAGATTCTAAATCTAACCGAATAACTAACAAAATACAAAAAATTAGGAACTGTCGATGATGTGTTGAATTCATGATGTTGATTCTAGGGAAGGCCATTGGTGAGTCACCCACATGACTTTGCCTAATCCGGTTGTTGACTCAACTGGAACACCTCATCTCCTACTCAATCAAATTGCACAGCTCTTCCCATCTTAGATGATTGGGAACGTTGACCTTAAGTAGTCTTCGGTATATTACGTTCAATTCCGTGTACTTGGAAAAGGTTGGTTTGATGATGAAAATATATTGGATTTCATGATGTATGTTGAGGTCCGGCTGCAAAGTCTCTAAAACCATTTTACCGGTTATACTACCCTATATTCCCGAAAACTTGGAGTTGTCCTTGGCCACTGAGGCCAACTTATGTGTGTAATCAGGAAGGGTCATCAACTTTTCATTCAAGACCATTAAACTGGGAAGGCCTTTCTTCTTCAGAGCCTCGACCTTACTGAGGAATCTTTGAACGCCGACGTCCATGTTCTAAACATTCTCCTCCAACTATAGCATCAATCCCTCTTTGGTCAGCACCCTTTTTACTACGAGGATAGTTTCAGTTTGGTCCTCGATATTTAGGTCTTCTAACTCTTCCCTGGTCTTGGAATTCAGGAACCTAATGATCTCAGTGGTTTCTGTGGGCATTTCTCCCAGTTCTCCTTTTATTTTTTCGATAGCCTACCTTCTCCTCTGCACCAGTTTGTTTTGCTCGAACATAATTTGCACCATGGGCCATATTTCATTTATGGATTTGGAGATATCCATCCAAATATTATCTTTGGCCTCGACCAATGTCTTGCCTGTCACTGTTTTCTTTTGAAGCTGCTACAGTTCTTGTTTGAGCTTATATGATGTTTCCTTCTCCATGGAGTAGCTTGTTTGGTAAGAAGACTTGAGCCCCTGAAGGCTCTTGACTTCCTTTTTCAATCTGTTGATTTCCATCTCCTATAACTTCATCCCCTCCATGGATTTTTCTAGCTCCACTGTATTTTCCAAAGCTGTCAGTGGGGTGGCAGATACAATCTCAGTGGTGGTGGTGGTTTCTACACTTGTTGTGCTGACTCCTATGAGTGGAATTGCACTTATTGGAATGACATCCATAGGTGTTGATTGTTCCTTCTCCTTCACTAGCATTTCCAGCTCTTCTTACATTTCTTTCAACTATGCATTCTTCTCCATGATCAACTTGAGAATCTCATCCTTCTCCCCATCCGTCTCAGCTATATCTTTTGCATGTGCATCTTCAATAGGTGGCAGCTTCAGTTGTCTCCTTAGAGATTCTATACCAACATTCTTCTTTTTTAGCATCTCTTCAATTTCTTTCACATTCGTGGGTTCATACCCAATATTGAGCACCAATTCTTCCAAAGTTTTAATTCTGTTGTCCTTTGCAAAAGATGATATCTTCTCCAATTTCAACTGTGTATGCACATTAATTAGAGAAACCTGTAATTTAGCAGCACTAGTAGAATCATTCACCAAAGTAGAGAAAACCATTTCTCCAGTTTTCCTGTGAAGATCCATCTGATCGGCTGGGTGCACATCTCGGGTGTTGAATTCAAACGTTTCTCTCTTATAATCAGTGATTGCCTTAGGGTCAGGCACTTGTGCCTGCAAAAAGGCCATGTGCATCCTGCCTTTCTCTGTATCAAAAGCATAAAACAACCTATGTTGTGTCGTGGACATTTTCTTCCAAAATTGAGCATAGGTGTTGCTGGTCAGCGTCTGATTCTTCTTCTTGATAATATCATATTTCTAAAAAATACTCAACTTTGGACCCCTTTGATTTGACTGGTTAATTAGCGAAGTATCAATTTGCTTCTTGGATGAAGAAGTAGACACAATCTATTGGTTTCCTGGGATAAGAGGTGACTGGTCACCCTTCAACGTTGTGGTGGACTGGGTTTCCTTTTCACCAGTCATGTCAATGGTATGACTAGATTTTGGCCTTTTGGTGGATACCTGGAAATCCTCCGCTGAAAATTCTGTGACAGAAGGGGAAGTATCCTTCCTGGGCCTTTTCTCTTTTGGTGCTTGTGGTGTGTTTGGTTTGTGAGATAATAAAAGGAGGAGACTATTGTTCTACCTCTTCCAAAGTGTTCACCTCCCACTCCATTTGATTTGCGAACATTTCTATCTCGGGCTTGGATGTATGAATATACGAGATATTATTGTTCTCCACTCTCATCTCCGTGATGAGCCCACATGGATCATAGTGCCACAGTAATCTTGTGTCAAACTTCATTTCTTTTAGGATCTTATCTACCTCTTCCCAGGTTGCTCAACTATTGCAGATGAAAGACCCAATCTGCCCCTTAATCCTCAACTGTTGCTTCTTCTTCAATGACACAAAGTGTATGTCATCGGAATTTATCATTTGTCGTATATACTCCAGAAAAAATATTCTCACCGGTAAATACTTGGGCAATTTGTATGGAGCTAACTTGCAACCATATATTCTAACTTCTGTATTATTTTCATAAAGGTACCAATCTCCCGTCTTAGCGAGGTTCGAGAAGCGTGAAATCCTCTGGATCCCTTTGTTTATCCTTGGCTCTGGCCTGCCGCTGAGCATTCTCACAACTGGATGATAAAATTGCTCTATGAACTATTTGAAACTGAATTATACATAGTTCCTTCTGAGTAGAGAAGTCCAAAATGTTTCCGCCAGTGGTTTCCCCTCCTTATCCATCTTCTGCATCAAAAAGGAAAACTTTTTTTCTTGAAAAAAGGTGAACATGTTAGCTAATATTGAAGAATACCGAAACATGCCCTCTGTGGCAAATTTTGAAAACTGGTTGTGGATGTTCTCTGCCAGGAAAGTGTCGTAGTCGAATTGGATAGTGGGATTTTCCTCGGTGAAGAAGATGGATAGGAAACCCAATATAGGTTCATCCACCTATTTCTCCGAAAAGTAACCAAGCAGGCAACAAAGTGATGAGATAATTTGGTTGCCCTTTTCAGAGAACGGGGAAGAATGATATGGGGGGTTTTTCTTGGGAAGATGGGCATCCTGTGAGAGGAAAATCTTGAAATATGGGCTCTTTGAGGAAAAGACAGGTTCTGTTATAACTCTATTAGGATTTCAAGGTTGAAAGGGGAGGCAGATTCGGTTCTAGGTATCTGCATCATCTAATCAATGGCCTCTGGTGTGATGAAGAAAATATTTTCTCCCGATGACGAAACTATGGTTCTTTGGTTGGGGGGATAATGAGCCTGGCATTTGATTGCAAATTTGGGGAAATGATGGACTTGGGGAAAAAGGTACAGAGGCAGATTGGACGCCCAGAGCCCAATCTCATCGCTTTTATCCATGAAGGTGTCTTTAAACCAAGACTGCAACTCTACGAAGTCAAATTCGCACCTTGTCTCTAAAATTAGATGATCTTTGTCAACCAATGGGATCCTGTCGAGGTCAACAAGAGGTGGGAGGAAAGGATTTTCCTCAGCTTCTGCTTTCTTGGACTTTGGCACCATCACTGTGAAAAGGTACCTGCAATTCAAAAAAAAACGTTAGCGGGTAATGGTTGTGGTTGGGTCGATGACTAAATAGGAGAGGGAGAAAAAGACTTTCTGGTATGCGGATAAAATGAACAGGGAGCAAATGAAGGAGCATGACTAATTTTGATGGAATGGGTATCCATTGGGCATGGGGGATAGATCAACATGTTAACAGATATGTTAGCCTGTAGTAAATGGCCAATGGATCATTTGAAGTGTGAGATGGAAGGCGAAGGACGGGTGACGAGTGTTCACAAACAACCCAATCTTATTCTATTTAACTATGGTTCTTTGCTTTTAGTAAATTGGTTGAAAGAGAGATTACGCATCCATTGGGCTATGGGGTCCATTTTATAAAGATCGAGATCCAAACAGAAAATCAAAAAGATTATTTTCACAGGGAAAGGTAATGCATCTACTGGATTCTTTAACAATAAAATGATGGGTAGCAGAAAAGGTGAGGTTAACAATCAAAGTAAAGAATCCAGTAGATGCATTACCTTTCCCTGTGAGNGATGGGTAGCAGAAAAGGTGAGGTTAACAATCAAAGTAAAGAATCAATTAATAATTCATTTACTATAATATTAGAAGATAAACATCAAGATCTTCAAAAGTCAGAAACAGAGTATGCAAAGTTAAATCATGCAACATTCGCTACCTCAAAAATATTAGATTAGAACACAATATGATAACTGAGAGAGATAAACATTCAACACAGAAGAGGAAACATCACCAATAAATAACACACAAGAATCCTGTGAAACGTCCCTTTGTATTACTGGAAGCTCTCTTGATAACAAGTTACAACGTTTACAACTTATGGGGTGCAAAGATCAACCCTCATAACTTCAAAGTTTGAAGTTTTTATAATCAAAATTATAAACGATCCTGTCATTAATGATCAAGACGTGAAAGATTCTAAATCTAACCGAATAACTAACAAAATACAAAAATTTAGGAACTATCGATGATGTGTCGAATTCATGATGTTGATTATGGGGAAGGTCGTTGGTGAGTCACATACATGACTTTGCCTGATCCGGTTGCTGACTCAACCGGCACACCTCATCTCCTACTCTATCATATTGCACAGCTCTTCCCATCTTAGATGATTGGGAACATTGACCTTGAGTAGTCTCTGGTATATTTCATCCACTTCTGTGTACTTGGAAAAGGTTGGTTTGACGATGAAAATATACTGGATTTGGTGACGTATGCTGAGGTCCGGCTGCAAAGTCTCCAAAAACACTTTGCCGGTTATACTACCCTGTATTCCCGAAAACTTGGAGTTGTCCTTGGCCACTGAGGCCAACTTCTGTGTGTAATCAGGAAGGGTCATCAACTTTCTATTCAAGACCATTAAACTGAGAAGACCTTTCTTCTTCAAAGCCTCAACCTTGCTGAGGAATCTTTGAATGTCGACGTCCATGTTCTGAACTTTCTCCTCCAACTGTAGCATCAATCCCTTTTTGGTCAGCACCCTTTTTACTTCGAGGATAGTTTCAGTTCGGTCCTCGATATTTAGGTCTTCTAACTCTTCCCTAGTCTTGGAATTCAGGAACCTAATGATCTCAGTGGCTTCTATGGGCATTTCTCCCAGTTCTCCTTTTATTTTTTCGATAGAATGCCTTCTCCTCTACACCAGTTCATTTTGCTCGAACATAATTTGCACCATGGGCCATATTTCATTTATGGATTTGGAGATATCCATCCAAATATTCTCTTTGGCCTCGTCCAGTGTCTTTCCTACCACTGTTTTCTTTTGAAGCTATTGCAGTTCCTATTTGAGCTTATCTGATGTTTCCTTATCCATGGAGTAGCTTGTTTGGTAAGAAGACTTGAGCCCCTGAAGGCTCTCAACTTCCTTTTTCAATTTGTTGATTTCTGTCTCTTGTAACTTCATCCCCTCCATGGATTTTTCTAGCTCCACTGTCTTTTCCAAAGCCGTCAGTGGGGTGGTAGATAGAATATTGGTCGTGGTGGTGGTTGCTACACTCGTTATGCTGACTCTTGTGAGTGGAAATGCACTTAGTGGAATGACTTCCATAGGTGTTGATTGTTCCTTCTCCTTCACTAACCTTTCCAGCTCTGCTTCCATATCTTTCAACTGTGCATTCTTCTCCATGATCAACTTGAGCATCTCATCCTTCTCCCCATCCGTCTCAGCTATCTCTTTTACCTGTGCATATTTAGTTGGTGGAAACTTCATTTGTCTCCTCAGAGATGTTATATCAACATTCTTCTTTTTGAGCATCTCTTCAATTACTTTCACATTCGAGGGGTCATACCCAATCTTGAGCACCAATTCTTCCAAAGTTTTAATTCTGTTGTCCTTTGCAAAAGATTATATCTTCTCCAATTTCAACTGTGTATGCACATTACTTAGAGAAACATGTAATTTAGCAGCAGTAGTAGAAGCATTCGCCAAAGTAGAGAAAACCATTTCTCCAGTTTTCCTATGAAGATCCATCTGTTCAGTCGGGTGCACATCTCGGGTGTTGAATTCAAATGTCGCTCTCTTATAATCAGTGATCGCCTTAGGGTCGAGCACTTGTGCCTGCAAAAATTCCATGTGCATCCTGCCTTTCTCTGTATCAAAAGTAAACAACAGCCTGTGTTGTGTCATGGACGTTTGCTTCCAAAATTGAGCATAGGTGTTGTTGGTCAGCGTCTAATTATTCTTCTTGATCATATCATATTTCTAAAAAATACTCAACTTTGGACCCCCCTTGATTTGACTGGTTAATTAGCAAAGTATCAATCTGCTTCTTGGTTGAAGAAGTAGACAGGATCTGTTGGTTTCCTGGGATAAGAGGTGATTGGTCACCTTTTAATGTTGTGGTGGACTGGGTTTCCTTTTCACTAGTCATGTCAGTGGTATGACTGGATTTTGGCCTTTTGGTGGATACCTGGAAATCCTCCGCCAAAACTTCTGTGACAGAAGGAGAAGTATCCTTCCTAGGCCTTTTCTCTTTTGGTGCTTGTGGTGTGTTGGTTTGTGAGATAATAATAGGAGGAGACTATTGTTCTACCTCTTCCAGAGTGTTCACCTCCCACTCCGTTTGATTCATGAACCTTTCTATCTCGGGATTGGGTGTATGAATATATGAGATATTCTTGTTCTTCACTCTCATCTCCGTGATGATCCCACGTGGATCATAGTGCCACATGAAGCTTGTGTCGAACTTCATTTCTTTCAGGATCTTATCTGCCTCTTCCCCGGTCACTCGGCTATTGCAGATGAAAGACCCAATCTGCCCCTTAATCCTCAACTGTTGCTTTTTCTTCAATGACACAAAGTGTATGTCATCGAAATTTATCATTTGTCGTATATACTCTAGAGAAAATATCCTCACTGGTAAATACTTGGGCAATTTTTATGGAGCTAACTCGCAACCATATATTCTGACTTCTATGTGATTTCGGTACAGGTACCAATATCCCATCTTAGTGAGGTCCGAGAGGCATAAAATCCTATGGATCTCTTCGTTTATCCTTGGCTCTAGCTTGCCACTAAGAATTCTCACAACTGGATGATAAATCTACTCTATGAACTGTTTGAAACTGAATTTTGTGGAGTTCCTTCTGAGCAGCAAAGTCCAAAATGTTACCGCCAGTGGTTTCCCCTCCTTATCCATCTTCTGCATCAAAAAGGAAAACCTTTTTTCTTGAAAAATGGTGAACATGTTAGCCGGTATTGAAGAACACTGGAACATGCCCTCTATGGCGAATTTTGAAAACTGATCATGGATGTTCTCTACCAGGAAAGTGTTGTAGTTGAACTGGACAGTGGGATTTTCCTCGGTAGAGAAGATGGATAGGAAACCCAATATAGGTCCATCCACCCATTCATCCAAAAAGTAACCAAGCAGGCAACAAAGTGATGAGATAATCTGGTTTCCCTTTTCGGAGAATAGGGAAGAATGATATGGGGGGTTTTTCTTGGGAAGATGGGCGTCCAGTGGGAGGAAAAGCTCGAAAATCTAGGCTCTTTGAGGAAACAACGAGTTATGGTATAACTCTGTTAGGATTTCAAGGTTGAAAGGGGAGGCATATTCGGTTCTAGGTATCTACATCATTTGATCAATGGCCTCTGGTGTGATGAATAAAATATTTTCTCTCGATGACTAAACTATGGCTCTCTGGTCAAGGAGATAATGAGCCTGGAATTTTATTGCAAATTCGGGGAAATGATGGACTTGGGGAAAAAGGTACAGAGGCAGATTGGACTCCCAGAACCCAATATCATCGCTTTTATCCATGAAGGTGTCTTTAAACCAAGATTACAACTCTGCGAAGTCGAATTCGCACCTTGTCTCTAAAATTATATGATCTTTGTCAGCCAATGGGATCCTGTCGAAGTCAACAAGAGGTGGGAGGAAAGGATTTTCCTCGACTTGTGCTTTCTTGGACTTTGGCACCATCACTGTGAAAAGGTACCTGCAATTCAAACAAAAATGTTAGCGGGTAATGGTTGTGGCTGGGTCGATGACTAAATAGGAGAGGGGGAAAAATACTTTCTGATATGCAGATAAAATGAACAGGGAGTGAATGAAGGAGCAGGACTAATTTTGAGGGAATGGGTATCCATTAGGCATGGGGGATAGATCAACAGGTTAACAGATATGTTAGCATGTAGTAAATGGCCAACGGATCATTTGAAGTGTGAGATGGCAGGCGAAGGACAGGTGACGAGTGCAGCCGGGTGACGTGGAGGGATTTGATTGGAGAACGACAAGGGTGAAGGGACTTGTGACAGATGAACAGGGGGGATGAATTGACAGGGTTATGAGATGGGACCTATAAGGGGGAGGTAGTGGAAAGTGATGTCACGAGACGACAATGGTATTTCAGAAAAATGGTAAATGGTAACTGGTTTTAGGTCTGGTGCAATAGATTCATTCCACGTTAGGGTGGACCTGCCAGGAAAAACCGCTTCATTCTGGACCCCCCCCCACCATTAAAGGAAGAACGATGCAGTGTTTTGGAAAACCTTGTGAGCTGTTCATTCGCACGCTTGTTGCTGGACCATAGATCTGTGAGCTTCCTTTAACCAACATTCCG
>JASDQU010010718.1:147980-161799 GCA_032191745.1 Picea mariana
CCCCCCCCCCCCGCCGTTAAAGGTAGAACGCTCAGGGGGGTCCAGAAATGCTTGTTGTTTGTAGATCTGGGTGCCAGTGCCTCAACCATAGATCGGTGCGTTGTTGTTAATCTGCCAGCGCACAATCATATTTGCACTGAAAATTTAGGCTAAGTGCTTTTTGTGGGCTTGCTCTATTTTCCCTACTTATTGTCACCATGGGGGTTAGGCAACATAGTTTCAACATCAAAAATATGAATCAACATCGACCATCATGCATGTTTTATTGAAATCAAGCCAACTAACCTATGCTCTAACCTAATCACCTATAACATTTAGCCCTGATTAAACTATTGGACTAAGAAATTACTCTACCCTAGGGTTATTTGACTAAGATTAGGCAGTTTGGTCAAATTTATTCACTAGCTAACCTATCTACTTGGCTAAGGTTAAACAGTTTAGCCAAGATTATTCACTAATCCTATTAACATCAATTTAAAAGGACTTGGCCATGCTTAAATTGTATGGATCAAGTCATTGTTATTGCATGGGGCTCTATTCAATTTCTTTTATGCCCTCTTTTATTCTTTTTCATTTCTTTTCTTTCTTTTTCTTTTTCTTTTCTTTTCTTTTCTTTTTCTTTTTATTTTCTTTCTTTTCTTTTTCTTTTTCTCAAATTATTTACAGAATGAAAAATTATTTGCCAACCAAAAACAGTAAGGGTATAAAATTTCAGTCACTAGTCGATCCTATAAATTACAGGGTTATAACAAATACCATTTTGAATCATTTTCATTGGTTCCCACCTGTGGGGATGTGACCATTTTCTAAGCACTATGTGACCTTCATGTACCTATTACCGTGACTTGCAAGTCACTATCATCACCACTACAAGATACGGGCACGCGCCATTAAGAAAACTTTGAAGAAGCCTAAGCCATAACCTTTTGAAAAGTTGTAAACACGCTTGCCACATGACTTTCCCCATGGGCCCCACTATAGCATGTCCCACCCTTTGCGATGATTAAATGTGCATACTCATTTATCACGATGTTGGTTGCGCTCTAAAATTTTATTTCACCTCCGCTTCGCAAACAATGTCTCCGAAGACTCAACTTTTAGAGAACACCGTTTTGAAGACTGAACCATGAAACCACAGACTCCATGCTTATCCATTTTCGGAAGAATCGACATGGGAAACCTTTCGTGGGTTTTATCGGCCTATACTTTAACACATCAAATCCTATTATCCCGAAAACCCGCAACTTGCAAATTCACCAAATAGATTATCGATGCAAGATACATGGTCATTATTCATCAAACCCAGACCTATAGTCCTGCAAACCTATTCACACATATATACACTGCCATCTTGTTTTTTGATGATAAGTGACAAGACTATTCTTATAAGTGTATTACCTGACCAGACCTCTCACAAACATAAGATCCTTGTGGGGTGGAAGAAGTACCATACAACACAGGAAATATTAGAAATGTAGAGGAAAAATTTAGATCAAATTATTTATTATAGTATGAAAAATAATAATTGTTTTTATCTTTTCAGGTCTTGAAGGACTAATGAAGTGAGTAGCTAAGCAAGTGGAATTCAATTTTGACACAAAAAACCTAGTGAATGATGGTCATATCCTTGATCACACAAAACATACAGGATACAAGTATTATGAGTGGAATGTGAAATATTACAGGGTAGGATGGAATCACATATCACTAGCTCATGTGAAATAATATGGACCTTGGGTAGTTAATAACGAAGACGTTTGTTCAAACTAGAAAGATCCAAGCGAGATGACGTTGACAACACCCCTTCCTCACCATCATGCCTCAGTAGGGATCACTTGAAATATTATAAAATGAAGCAAAGAACATAAAACATAATTGTTTGGAAAAGAGATGGGTAGAGCACGATCTATCTTATCTGCAACAGTGGGATTAATATACTCATTCATATAGCTATTTCCACCAGGAGGAACTATCAGGATTCAACAGAGTTGGGCCAACAAGAAACTTCACTTCTTTTAACAAGAAACATCCCACCTATCATCAGAGAACATAGGACATAGATCGAGAGATGGAAGTAATACTTAATTCAACCTAACATATGTCTGGATAAAAAAGAATAGCCAAGTTAGAACCTTGTTGTACAAAAGAAACATGCATTCAGAGTTCGACAACTATTTGTGTTTCCAAAAGGGAAAGGATAAAGGGAAGAATTTTTTCTTCTTCTCGATCAAATGGTTCTCCTGAACCCTCATTACATGTTCATGGTCAATGAACAAGTTCACCTATAGTTGGCCATCATCTAGATAAAATTTTCAGGGGGAAATCCCTTCACCCCCAAAGATTTAGAGTTTCTCACCTTCCCGAGGAACATTATAGTAGGAAGGAATATTATGTAATGATTTCTTCTAGATCTAGAAAATACAAATGTAATGGAAATGGGAAGAGTAGGGAATTTGTAATTGAATAGTCATGTAATTAGGAAGGCCAATAGTCCACCCTTAGTTATATAAGAAATACAATGTCACAGAAAAATAAGGGGGGTTGGAAAGCCAAAATTGGGTATTATATAATTCTTTATCGGACTCAAAGACATATAAGAAAGCTCTTTGTTTGTTGTTGTATTCCTGAAAAGTATTACTTCTTTGAAGGAGGATAATAGCAAGCAACCTTCATGGTTCATTTATTTAATAATGCATTGTCGATGATTGTTTTCTGCAAATGTTTTAGTTTCTCATTCTTGCCAATTGTCATTTGTAGGAAATGATTATAAATAAATTATGAATTCAATTACAGGAACATGTTTATGAAAATATATATACAAACAAGTATGTAATATGATTTGATTATGTAAAATTGGAACTACTTTTGTTTTGCAAATTAAATTATACATCAGTAATTGTTTCTGCTACTACTAAATGGGACTGCAACTACTCTTCATAATAGGATTGCACTTATATTAGAATAGATATGCATTTAGTGTTTAGCCTAGCTCTGATGAAAAACCTCTCTATAGAGAGAAATTTATTTAGTGAGTGGAAATCGGGCCCATATACCAATGGAGGTTGTTATTCAAATGAGAGTGCATCTAATTTGGGACCTGCCATTGGGTAGTTCTCCCTTATGTCGACGTTGGGAATTTTCCCCATGTCAACACCTGGGTCAGTGAACAAAAATTCAGGTTCTCCTATATCAACAAAGAAGACAACAAGTGGGATAATGTTGGGTTGTTATATTGTTTGTAGTGAAAGAACAGTCAACTGACTAGCTAGTCAAGGTGGATCGACTAAGTGATGAATCGACTAGTGGATTAAGTCAAGTCAATGGTTGACGGAAATTCAAAGTCGAAGTGGTCAAAAAGAAATTCGAAGGTCAGTCGACATGAGGTCGATAGGAGGACTTATGATAGTTGACTAAAGACCGACTGGAATTCAGCTGGGTCATAACCGATTGAAGTTCGACTAGTAGTTGACTGTAACAAAATACCAAGATTTGAGGGATTGCAACCAATAATATTCATGGATTTGTAGTCATTTGTGGGTGGGCCATGAATTAGGGTTTTTCCTACTATAAAGCCTATAAATATGGCATGATGTAATACTGTAAATGCTCTTATGGCCTTTAATGTAATGGTCATGAAGATGTAAGTTGGATTGGCTGGAGAGTTGTTATTGCACAGAGCAAGAGAGTATGATGATGATTGTGTTCTAGGTGTAGACCAAGGTTAGTAATGTAACTCTTTAATCATCAATTGAATAAGACGTTCAAACATTGTTGGTTTTCCCAGTTAAAGGTTTCCAAGGTAAATCTCTGTGTACTATGGTTTTTCATTGTTGTTTAATTCTTTGTCTTGTCTTTCCTAGTGGGTTAGAATTTTTTTACATCTTTATATGTTTATTTATGCTTAGTTGTGCTTAAGTGCTCTAACGATGTCTTTAGACACCACTTCCCTTTTGGTACAATAGTTTTTTTTATCTACATAATCCTTTGATTCTCAAACATCGTATTAGAGATAATGGTTTGAGATATAGCCTATTGTCTACAAGTCTTGTGGAGACTGTCGACGCTCCTAACGAGTCAAATATGTTTAGTATATTTACTTAGGGTTTTCAATGTTCGAAATTAATCTAAAATTAAATGAACAAATTAACATTATAAATTTCACATCAAAACCTATAATTTTAATCACCACCACAATTGAGGCAATGAATATAATTGAATCTCCCTAACAATATAAATGGTTATAACTCTTACATGGTATCTATATTTATCCAAATTTAATATTAAACATAACCTAAAATATAGCAATTATTAATAATTCTTGAACTCCTAATGGCATGTTGGGTTGATCCGTAATGAACACTACAATTATTAGAGGCTCAAGAGGCATACAAAGAAAGTGTGACACCGTGGTAAGTATTAAAAGGATCTGCGTTTAAGGTTAACCACCAAGTGTAGCATAATTTTTCAAAGGAGAGGTTTATAGTGGAGACTCAAAAGATCAAGCAATATGGATCTTTCTATTTTGATCTACCCAATGCATGAGATGCACTCAATTGTGAATGAAAACCAAGTGAAATGTGGGATGATGACGATGACTTCGAAATTTTACCTATGGTAAAATATCTACTCGTAAAGAGATAATAGTAACTTTTGACCTTTTAAATGACCATGAACTCAACTTTGATCATAGGCCTTTGACCCTGACTCTAAACTTTGCCATGCATAGGAGCGCAATTGAAGAGAATTTAAAGTAAAGGATTTAAATAGTGAATTGCATCTCATAACTTATAAGGACAACATTGAAGACCTATATCAGAATTTTACAACTACCATTTCCACTTTTATTAACAAGTTCTCTTTCAAGGTGTCCTGTAAAAAGAATAATAGAACGACCAACCCTTGGTATGGTAAGAATTTAAAATTGCTAGGAAATACATTAGGAATGATTCTAATGAGTCCTTACAATTCGATAAGATCAATACATACAAATCCATAATTAAAAGGAAAAAAATGTATTATATCAATAAAAGGCAAGAGCAGTTTTCACAACTATCTAAGCTTGATCCTAAGAAGTTTTGGAGGCATATTATAACCCACAATACTAAAGAAAATAATATGATTCCCTTAAGCAATTGGAATTCCTACCTTAAAAGTATTTATGAGTTCCCTAGTGCCATGGAAACCATTCCTATTGTCCCTACATAGCATGCCATAGAGTTCGAGGTTAAGTGGCTTGCAAATGGGAAAGCTAAGGACATTGAAGGCTACCAAGCTGAAATTTTTAAAATTGGAGGGCCTATCCTCGTCCCTCATATACACAAGCTCTTCAATTTAGTAGTCAAGAAGGGCTTCACTAAACCCTGGAAACAAAGCCTCATTATGACTTGCCCAATTTTAGGCAAGCTTTATGGAATTATTTTGTAAAAGAAGGTTATCCTTTAGCTAGAAAATCATGGTAAAAGAGATAAGGCCATGCTGGTTTTAGGAAATATCATTCAACTGTGGACCATATTGTTACCTTTAGGATCATTGCAGAGGAGTTCCACAATACTAAAACCAATCTTTTTTGTTGACTTTAGAAAATGTTTTGACACAGTTCCTAGGAAAAACCTTTGGAATAGGTTGGAAGAGGTAAAAGTGTCTTTCAAGTTGAGGGTTGTTGTAGTAAAGTTGTATGAGAATTTTATTTCCAATTTTAAAAACAATGAGGGTTGGTTGAAAGAGATTAACTACAATATTGGATTCAAGAAAGCTTGTCCCTAGTCCCCTACCCTTTTTGGCATATACATCGACAAGTTAGAAGATTCTTTGGAAGAAGAAGGTTATGTTGGCCCTGCTCTCAATGGTATAGTCATCGATCTTCTTCTTTATGTTGATGATATTGTTATTATGGCGAGGAGTCCCCACAATCTTGAAAACCAACTAAGAATCCTCCAGGCATTTTGCTCCAATATGGGTATGACTGTTAATACTGACAAGACTAAGTTCATGATTATTGAATCCAATAAGATCACTTATGATGCCTTCATATATGATGACAACGATTTGGAAGAAGTGACTTCATAAAAATATTTTGGAATCGATATTCACCACAAGCTCAACTGAAATTATAACATTGAGAAAAGGATTATCGGGGGATGGAAAGCGTATTATGGGCTTGAAAACAATTTCAAATCAACCGATCTTTGGATATGGGATAAGAATAAACTCATCTTTGAGACTCTTGTTACGCCTATTATTCTATATGGATGTGAAGTTTGTGGATGCAGTTTCTCTCGTGAACCCTGGAAAAAGATATAACAAATCCAAAAGAATTTTATAACCTATAATCTCAAAATTAAAGGAAATATGCCATATCTCATCCTCCTCTTAGAGGCAAGCATTTCCCCTATTGAGAGCATGGCTATGACTAGATACCTAATGTATAAGAACAAGTTAAACAACATGGAAGACAAGAGGCTTCTTAAAATTGCTTCAAAATCCAGTTGTAACCACCTTTGACTCAAGTGAGGATGGCATAAAGATGCCCATTCTTGGATAAACTATTGGGAAATCGTGGAATACTCCATTTTGCAAAATAATGATACTATTAAAAATATCATTAAATCAAAATTTAAGGAGAAAATGTGGTGTGATAAAGAGTTAGAGGAAAAAATAAAAATAAGGTATTATAAGGATGTAATCAACCATAATCGAGAAGATCAAAATTATCTAGCTCTTTTTTGACAAGTGTAAAGAAAAAAATAAGTCTTGTTAAGATATGAACAACTTCTCACAAGCTCCATAGTGAAACTCAGCGTCAAAAGCGATGGGATGAAAGAGTGTGTCACCTTTGTGACACTAAGAAGGTTGAAGATGAAAAACACTTTATCTTAGATTCTCCACCCTACACCCAGATTAGATCTCAATTTCAGAACATTTGTCACACTAGCAACCTTCCTAACCTTTTAACTCAACAAAACTATGGTGATCTTGGAAAGCTTCTCTTAATGGTTTTCAAGAACATAAACAAAATTCTAAAGAATTGAAAGTAATCCCTTACCTTCTTAAAGTCTGGTCTCAAAAACATTAATCATCATCATCATCATTGTTAAAGCATTAGATGTGACATAATTTCAACATTCTATATTTTTATTTTTATGATTGAACAACTAATTCTTGGCCAGCTCTTGGTGAAATCACCATTTTCTGTTATTTAAATTGTTTTTCTCAATGTATAAATGGATTTAGCACATTGAAAACCCCTCAAGGAATTTAATTTATATAGATTCAATCACTCAAATATGAAGTTTCAATAATTTTTTGTCAAATTTTTGACAAAATTAATCTGAAAATATACACATAAAAACGCCAAAAAAATCTAACATTTAGACTACACGGTAAAAAATGGTATAATCGAAACTAAAAAGGTTAGTTATCTCCCTGTAACAAATGGTATAGTCCAATTTACAATTGAATTTGATGGAGAGGTTCAACTTCCAACGTAAAAGTCAATGGGTGTGGTTGAGAGAATCGAAATTTTCTTCGTGTTTGTATATCAAAAATCCAACTACAAGGGAGCAACAGGTTATCAGCAGAGGATATCCAATGGTTTACAGAAAATAGAAGTCTAGTACTCAAAATATTGGCTAACGATGCATTGAGAAGGGCCCAGCGGAGGCAGTGTTGCAAGGCAAACAAGGAGTCGTAGATGACTAGTTTGACTCTCATGTCTACAGAAGGGGGAAGGCTTGTAGGTGAGGTTTTACAAGAATTGCAAATGGAAGCCCCGAGAACATACAATGGAAGGTTTCAAATATTCACTCAAAGAGTTACAAAAGGGAAATTCTATGGACATGTACTATATGGTTCAAGATTTTCAAAGGAGGCTTCAACTCCCTTGTGAAACTAGGCGTTGGAAAAGACCAAAGGATTGAAAAGACTAGAAAAAAATCGACGCTCTGGTAGTAACAGCAACAGAGCGCTACAACGCTCCCTAATACACTCTGCGGGAGCGTTGATCAAGCTATCATCACTCTAGCTTAAACTGGAGAGGGCACTGGTTCTGAGAAAAGTTTTGGAAAAAACCCAGAAAATTCAAAAAGTCAGGAAATTTCAATCAGAGACTCTGTAAGACAACTTGAGCAAAATAAAAGATGTATGGATGGATCAAATCAGAAAATGGGATCCAAAGATATGAAAAGGCAAGGAAAGAACCAAAACAAAAATCTTTGATCCCCATTAGAGTCGCCAATTTTTGTTATGGAATAATTCCCCTGCAGACAAGTGAATATCCCCTTGGATTCTAGACCCCTAATACCAAGACAGAAAGATACAAATGGACACTAACATCCATTTTAGATTTGTTTAAATAGCTAAGAAGAGAGAAGGAGAAAAAGGTGATCATACCTATTTCCATTGTTTGTCCTCGCTGCTCCAATTCGAGCTTGATATCCAAACTCTTTCACACATCTTGATACCTGTAAAATGACAGACTGCAAAGAGAAACAAGCAAACTCCTAATCTACCATATTAGATTTAAACAAATTCATCTATAATAGACAAGCATATGTAAGATACACAAACTAGAAGGGAATAGGCCAAGTATATTGATGAGAAATTTAAAGAGACACTTACAATCATGGATGGTGTTGCAATAGCTTCTCCAAGTCCTCCTCGTCCAACCCCTTGCTCGAAAGATCCACGATCAGAATGACAATACTTTTTCTAATTATTTTCCTCTTTTGTTCACCATGAGAATGCCTCCATTTATAGCCTTTGAGAGGCCCAAACACCTTGGTTATATTTGGGATTAGTTGAGGATATGGATCCATCTGTTGTGATATCTTTCTTAGATGAAGCCTAAGGGTTAGACTCGAGCCAAACCAACTCGAATCATCCCTAGTTGTCCTTAGAGAAAAGGGGGATTTTCTCCCAAGATTTTCTCAACCACTTCGGCGCTCCCTTAGAACTGGACATAGAGCACTACAACGCTCCCTATAAGATAGGAAAGGAGTGCTAGTGATCCCTGCATATGAGCTGGGGAGTGTTGATCTTCCTAAACATTTTTCCAATATGAGTAATTCCAATGGTAAAAAAATTGTTTTGACAGTCAAATGATATGAATTTTTCTTCTAACATGTTCTATAGGATGTATCAAGTGTTTCCATGGTGTTGTTCAAAATGCGACACACGCAGAAAGAAAAGAAACATTTACGACACTTGTGACAAAAGTGTGACACTTGCGAAAATTGCGACAATGAGAATATGACATTATCAAAGTGAGGAATTTTGACTTGTAACAATGACCGCTACAGGATACAGGCACACACCCTTAAGAAAACTCTGAAGAAGCCTAAGCCATAACCTTTCGAAAAGTTGCAAACACGCATGACGCATGACTTTCCCCACAGGCCCCACTATAGTAGGTCCCACCCTTTGCGGTGCTTAAATGTGCATACTCATTTATCATGAAGTTGGTCATGCCCTAAAATTTTACTCCACCTCTTCTTCACAAAACAATGTCACCGAAATAACACAAAACCCTATTGAGACCGCACCACAAGCGAACATTTTTATAGAACACCTTTTTGAAGATTTAACCGTGAACTTGTAGACCACATGCTTATCCATTTTTGGAAGAATTGACGTGGGAAACCTTTCATGGGTTTTCCCGGCCTAAACTTTAACACATAAAATCCTATTATCCCCAAAACTCACAACTTGCAAATTCACCAAACAGATTCTTGGTGCAATATACATGGTCATTATTCATCAAGCCCAGACCTATAGTCCTGCAAACCTATTCGCACATATATACAACGACATCCTGCTTCCTGATGATAAGTGACAAGACTATTCTTATAAGCGTATTACCCGACCAGGCCTCTCACACACATAAGATCCTTGTGGGGTGGAAGAAGTACCATACAACACATGAAATCTTAGATAAGTAGAGGACAAATTTAGATCAAACTAGTTATTATAGTATGAAAACTAATAAAAATTTTTGGCTTTTCAGGTCTTAAAGGACTAATGAAGTGAGTAGCTAAGCAGGTGGAATTCAATTGTCACACAACAAACCTAGTGAATGATGGTCATATCCCTGATCACATGAGACATACAGGATACAAGTATTATGAGTGGCATGTGAAAGATTACAGGGCAGGATGGAATCACATATCACTAGCTCATGCGAAATCATATGGACCTCGAGTAATTAATAACGAAGGCGTTTTTTCAAACTGGAAAGAGCCAAGCGGGATGACATTGACAACACCCCTTTCTCACCATCATGCCTCAGTAGGGATCACTTGAAATATTATAAAAAGAAGCAAAGAGCAGGGAAAATTCATTGTTTGGAAAAGAGATGGGTAGAGCACAAGTTATCTTAGCCACAACCATGGGATTAATATACTCATTCATATATCTATTTCCACCAGGAGGAATTATCAGGATTCAATAGAGTTGGGACAACGTGAAACTTCACTTGTTTTCACAAGCAACATCACACCTATTGTCAGAGAACATAGGACAAAGATCAAGATATGGTAGTAATACACAATTCAACCTAACATATGTCTAGATCAAAATGAATAACCAAGTTAGAACCTTGTTGTAGGAAAGAAACATGCATTCAGAGTTCAACAACTATTCGTGTTTCCAAAAGGGAAAGGATAGAGGGAAGAATTTTATCTTCTTCTCGATCAACTGGTTCGCCTGAACCCTCATTACATGTCCATGGTCAATGAACAAGTTCACCTATAGTTGGTCATCATCTGGATCAAATTTTCAGGGGGAAAGCCATTCACCCCCAAAGATTTAGAGTTTCTCACCTTCCCGAGGAACATTATAGTTGGAAGGAATATTATGTAATGATTTTTTATGGCTCTAGAAAATCCAAATGTAATGGGAATGGGAAGAGTATGGAAGTTGTAATTGAATATTCATGTAATTAGGAAGGCCAATAGTCCACCCTCAGTTATATAAGAAATACAATGTCACAGAAAAAGGAGGGGGGTTGTAAAGCCAAAATTGGGTATTATATAATTCTTTATCGGACTCAAAGACATATAAGAAAGCTCTTTGTTTGTTGTTGTATTCCTGAAAACGTATTAATTCTTTGAAGGAGGATAATAGCAAGCAACCTTCACGGTTCATTTATTCAATAATGCATTGTTGGTGATTGTTTTCTGCAAATGTTTTAGTTTCTCATTCTTGCCAATTGTCATTTGTAGGAAATGATTATAAATAAATTATGAATTCAATTACAGGAACATGCTCATGAAAATATATATGCAAACAAGTATGTAATATGATTTGATTCTGTAAAATTGGAACTACTTTTGTTTTGCACATTAAATTATACACCAGTAATTGATTTTGCTACTACTAAAAAGGAATGCAATTTTTCTTCAGAATAGGATTGCATTGTCATGTTAGAATAGATATGCATTTAGAGTTTAGCCTAGCTCTGATGAAAAACCTCTCTATAGAGAGCAATTCATTTAGTGAGCGGCAACCGGGCCCATATACCAATGGAGGTTGCTATTCAAATGAGAGTGGGTCTAATTTGGGACCTGCCATCAGGTAGTTCTCCCTTATGTCGACGTTGAGAATTTTCCCCACGTCAACACTTGAGTCGATGAAAAAAAGTTCAGGTTATCCTATATCAGCAAAGAAGACAACAAGTGGGATAATGTTGGGTTGTTATATTCTTTGTAGTGAAAGAACATTCAACTGACTAGCTAGTCGAGGCGGATTCACTGAGTGATGAATCGACTGATGGATTAAGTCAAGTCAATGGTTGACATAAAGTCAAAGTCGAAGTGGTCGACATGCAAGTCGAAGGTCGGTCGATAGGATGACATTTGACAGTCGACTGAAGACCAACTGGAATTCGACTGGGTCATAACCAACTGAAGTTTGACTAGTAGTTGACTGTAACAAAATCCCAAGATTTGAGGGATTGCAACCAATCATCTTCATGGATTTGTAATCATTTGTGGGTGGGCCATGAATTTGTTGGGTATGTGTTATATTCTTTGCATGAGTAGTAGTGGAAAAAAGAAAATTAAGGTATTATAAGGATGTAATCAACCATAATCTAGAAGATCAAAACTATCTAGCTCTGTTTTTACAAGTGTAAAGAAAAAAATAAGTCTTCTTAAGATATGAACAAATTCTCACAAAATCCATAGTGAAACTTGGTGTTGGTCAATTCGTAAAACGCTATGGGATGAAAGAGTGTATCACCTTTGTGAAACTAAGAAGGTTGAAGATGAAAATCACTTTCTCTTAGATTGTCCACCCTGTACTTAGATCTCAATTTCAAAATATTTGTCACACTACCAACCTTCCTAACCTTTTAATTAAACAAAACTATGGTGATCTTGGAAACTTTTCAAGCACAAAAACAAAATTTTAAAGAATTGCAAGTAATCCCTTACATTCTTAAAGTCCGATAGACCAATTCAATCTCAGTAGACATTAATCATCATCATCATTGTATAAGCATTAGATGTGACATAATTTCAACGTTATATATATTTGTTTTTATGATTTAACAACTGAAATCTACTTTCTAACAATTTCTAATAGAATGTGAGTCAAAATGGTAAAATATACCAAAAAATAATAAAAAAACAAAGTTTAGACTACGTCATTAGATATTACTACACGGGATTTCAAGACAAGGCAGGGTCAATTTGACTTAAATCACCATTTTATGTTGTTTAAATTGTTTTTTTCAATGTATAAATAGATTTAACACCCTAAAAACTCCTCTAAACACTTGAATTATACAGATTTAATTATTCAAATCTAAAATTTCAACCATTTTTTACCAATTTTTTAACAAAATGGTATACTCGAAACTAAAAAGTTTAGTTATCTCCCTGTAACAAATGGTATAGTCTAGTTATCTCCCTCTAACAAATGGTATATTCTAGTTATCTCTCTCAATTGAAGTTGATGGAGAGGTTCAACTTCCAACGTAAAAGTCAATGGGTGTGGTTGAGAGAATCGAAAGTTTCTTCGTGTGTGTATATCGAAAATTCAACTACAGGGGAGCAACAGGTTGTCGGCAGAGGAGATCCGGCGATTTACAGAAAACGGAAGTCTAGTACTCGAAAGATGGGCTAACGATGCATTGAGAAGGGCCCCGCGGAGGCGGTGCTGCAAGGCAAACAAGGATTGGTAGATGACTAGTTTGACTCTCATGTCTACGGAAGGGGAAGGCTTGTAGGCGAGGTTTTACAAGACTTGCAAGTGGCAAGCCCCGAGAACATACAATGGAAGGTTTCAAATATTCGCTCAAAGAGTTACAAAAGGGACATTCTGCGGACATGTAACATATGGTTCAAGATCCCCAGAGGAGGCTCCACAAAGACAAACATAAGGCGATGGATGGAGATCCCTAATTGGGGATCTACAAACCTGCAACCAGGGTGCATCTCCAGACTTGCAAGATGAACTTCCACAGAGTCTAGAGGACTACCTGAAGACAAATCTAGCAATCTAGCTACATCGTAAGAAAAAATTGTTTGCAATATTTATGGTTTTTTTTTCATTTACAAAATAAGATTTTTCAGTAGATATTTACCTAAACTTCAACAATAACAAATATGAGAAGGCCTACCAGGAGGATGAAATAGACGTCCTAGCTTTGAATGCCTTCGGACTGAAGTTCAATTTGTGTGAGGCAGTCTGCAAATCAGTGACTGCGAATTACGAAGATAGCGTAAAAAGCACGGAAATGCGGGACATGAGGTAAACAAGTGGCGGAAGTCGCTCAGTTATCATCAGACAATTTCTTCCATGGCCGACCAATTAGTGAAGT
>JASDQU010010718.1:227016-242869 GCA_032191745.1 Picea mariana
CTTTTTGGGTGACTCATTAGTTGCATGGCTTAGTAAGAAGCAAGGATCCATCTCATTATCCACTATAGAGGCAGAATACATTGCTGCTGCTACTTGCTACACACAAATCTTATGGATGATACAAACTCTTGCAGATCTGAAGGTAACTTACATTGATCCTATTCCAATTCATTATGATAACAAAAGTGCCATTAATGTCTCCAAGAATCTTGTTCTTCATTCCAAGACTAAGCATATTCCAATCAAGTATCATTTTCTCTCAGAACAAGTTACAAACAAAATTGTACAGCTGAATTATATACCTTCTGCAGAACAGATTGCTGATATTTTTACTAAACCATTAGCTATGACCCCTTTTGGATATCTTCGTCAAAAGCTAGGGGTTACAAACTCTTGTGTCTGAAATGTGCACCTGGTTAGGGGGAGTGCTTATTGAATATCTGGTGACTTTCCTAAATGCTTATAGATGACAGGGGGAGTCTGTTTTGTAACAAGATCAGAGGAAGAATGCTTCTTCTTTGACATTGATGTCAAAGGGGGAGAAAGGATATGCTTCAGGAGCAGAGTCGAATGAGTAAAGGAGCAGAGTCGAATAGTAGAGTCGACGCAGAGTCGGAAGCAGGGAGCAGAGTGAGTCGAATGAGTAAAGGAGCAGAGTCGAATAGTAGAGTCGGCGCAGAGTCGGAAGTAGGGAGCCGAGTTGAATCCGAATACATTTGGGTGCTTGTGTTGCCATCAATGCCAAAGGGGGAGATTGTTGGCAATTATTGAACAAGCAACGAATGCGTGTTGAGAGTTGTTGTCATTGATGTCAAAGTTCGCAGACAGCGAATGGTTGTTGTCATTGATGGGTTAGTATCAGACAGATTACAACAAGATCATGGTTCAATCGTAACCACTAAATCCAAAATGAATCTGGACCATAGTTTACAGTCCTTGTCAAAGAAAGGATCTAAGCCGTCAGATCGGAAGAAGCGTTGCCGACAGTCGTCAGATCTGCAGAAGCTGCCAGGGAGATAAGCGTGCAGCGATCGGGCGCCACCGAGAGAAGCTCGACAGAAGGCTTCATCGGAGAATCGGGGATCGAGACTTTGAATTGTCCATTACACTTGACAACGAAAACCCCGAAATCGCGATATGCGATTTGATTGCAGCCGTTAAAGCAAGAATGAGATCTGGACCGTTGATTTCCTTCATCGAAGAATCGGGGATCGGAGGATCGGGAATTCCATAGGCATGTGCATGGTGACATCGAAAATGCCGAAACCCCGATGAGAGGTTTGACCGAGGTCATGTGTTGATGGTCATATGGGCCAAGGCCTATAGCCAACAGGGCTAGTGCGTGGAAAGGGGCGCATCGACATCGGGGATTGAAACTTTAAAGTGACAAAGTCACTTGACATCAGGAGTGCCAATTTCGCGATATGCGAAATCGCAATGTAATCTGAGCCGTCAGATCAGGCTATGATCTAGACCGTTGATTCTAGACTGTGTCGGAGCTTCGGGGATCGCAACATGAAGTGGAAAGTGAACAAAGGCAACGAGACTTCTGAAATCACGATACGCGATATTGCGATTCAATCGCGACCGTTGAGACAAGATCGCACCTGGACCGTTGATCAAACTCTACGTCGGAGTTTTGCGAATCGCAATATCAAGGAGACAAGAACACCAACAGAAAATACTGAAATCGCGATATGCGATATCGCGACACAATCATAGCCGTTGAGTCAAGATTGCATCTGGATCGTTGATTTGAACGATTTATGGAATTTGGTGTATCGGGATTTATAAGTGAAAAGAATATTAAACATGAAGAATGCCGAAACCCGATTTAAAAGGCAAGAATAATGAAGATTATCCAACGGTGCGGATAAGGTTTGAATGTGATCGAAGGGTTACTGTTCTTCCACACACACTTAACACTTTCAGTTACAAATTCGTTAGTAAAACAGACTCATCATCGCACATTAGTGGTCGATTAGTTGGCGTTTCGGTTGGTTGGACAGTTGTCGTCATTTTGCCCAAGGAGTTGGGAAGTTGAAACGTTGTGTCTGTGTGTATAAGAGATGAGGAAACAGACTGTGTCGAGTTGGCTGTTCTGAGGAGGAAATGAGTGAGACTGTAAGGAAGAATACAGAAGGAGATGCGTGGTGTGACATTTGAAATGAGGTACATAAAAAGATGAAATGGAGAGCAGAATGATAGAGCAGAGCAGAAGCAGAGCAGAATGATAGAGGAGAGCAGAAGAAGAGCAAAATGATAAAGCAAGCAGAAGCAGAGCAGAATGATAGAGCAAGCAAAAGAAGAGCAGAATGACAGAACAATGTGATGCAGAGGAGACTTGCTGGATGGACAGAGAATGAGAGGAATTACAGAACAGAAAAAGAATGGTAAGTAGTGATTTATCTGCATAAATTGTATGTGTATTCATCCTTTAATTTTATAGGGAGGTTGGGAGGTGCTCGGGAGGACTATTGTCCTCAGAGGTTCAAGTGGGTGCTTGAGCACAGGGAGTTGTAGCTTCCATCTGGTTGCAGCCAGAGAAACCAAGGTGGCAGGGTGGTGCTAGGGAGAACAAGTGTTCTCTGTTATACAGGTTGGGTCTTGTGTAACTGGAAGTTGGTGCTTCCATCCAGTTGGTGCTGGAACATTCAGGAAGTTGGTGCTTCCATCTAGTTGGTGCTGGAACATTTAGGAAGTTGGTGCTTCCATCCAGTTGGTGATGGAATACTCAGGGAGTTGGTGCTTCCTTCTAGTGGGTGTTAGAGAAACCAGAGAGTTGGAGCTCTCAAACAAGTTGCAGCTTGTAAAAAAAAGGCAGCAGCCTCACATTGGGTTGGCGTTCAATTGTAAATGATGTACAGAACTGAAAAAGACTGCCTATCATTTCGAAGAAGAAGAAGAGGTTTTCTCCCTTTATGGGTTTCCTTGTGAAAAACTGTCTTTGTGTGTACTTTATGTGTGATTGATGGTCTTTACTTTTATTGTCAATATGTTGTATATTGTTGATGATCACTTGAAGGAAGATTAACAATGTTTAAAAGGTATAAAATTGTTTAAGCTTATAAACAAGTGATTCACCCCCCCCTCTCAGTTGTCTTAGTTTTTCCAACATTATATTCACCTGAAAAATCAATACCACATATCTCCCACTGTAACAAGGCCTATCACAGTCTTGAGCCAAACCCTTGACCACAAAGGTGTCCTCTTGAAGCCAACAAAGCTCTGATACCAGATGTTGATTTTAACCTTGTACAATATTTTACTGCAAACAATTTTTCAATAAAAAAGCAGAAAAGATACAATGGAAAATACACACATTACATAGATATTTTCCCTTCGAAACCCAAACTGGAAAAACCAACATATTCTATATTCATTTATAGTGATACATTGTTTACAATACAATATACATATAGGATCCAGTGACATCCAAAACCCTAACCCAATGACCTGGATTAGTCAACAACCCTAATTCCTTTATTGAAAATAGAAAACCATGTGTCGAAAAACCACCCAACAATGGACACAAAAAATGAGGTAAAAATGCGACACGTTTCCCGAGGAAAAACATTTCTCAGGGACGTTGCCCTTGAACCCACGCGCAAGGGGGATATTGCCCCCTTGCGTGCCCGACACAACGTAGTAGACACTAGATCTAGTTGTGCAAAGAATATAACACATACCCAACATACATTTGATCCTTCTTTATTGTATGAAACTTATCCATTAAAGTTTACTTTATTCTAAGATGCTATGGTATTTACATATCAATTTGAATGTTTTATATGATTCATTTGTTTTAAAATTTCATACATTTAAATTGGCAGGATGAAATTGATCATGCACCATGGGAACAACATAAATGTTTGGAAATGAAGGAGTATTTGGAAATATTTCTTATTGACTTCAATGATAAATTTATAGTGGACTTTGACTTCACCAATGACCCACAAGCATTGGATGGATCTCTAAGAAGAAAGAGAAGTTGGATTAGCCCTATCTTTAAGCATCGACGTAGGGATCGATGAGCTCTAACAGAGGACTTGAATGTGAATGATGAAGAATATATGCCATATGAATTTACTGAGTCTAGCCAACATGGTAGGATAAAAGTTGCATCTCTGCCAAATCCACAACGTGGGACAATAGTTGCATCCATGCTAGATCGGGGAAATCAAACAAATTTTCCTTTTGATTTGAATAATTTTCCTAATGATAACAATTGATAGATACCTTGCTATGTTTAAAACTCTCCAAATAGTTCCTACCAATAGTTTTTGTTTCTTTTCATGGCACTACAAAATTTCCATTGAATTTTTTGAAGAAGTGGAAGCCATTGGGTTTTCTGAATACTTATTTCACTCACTTAATCATTAGGAACACATTCTTTTATAACAAATTCAAAGCATCAAAGACATATATTGAAAAAACTAACAAATATTTTTTTACTATGATGCTATATATAATGAACATGGAAATATTTAAATATAAAAAAATGTAACATGTAGAAGATAATCTATATCTATGTGTAAATTGTAGAAGGTAATTTATAAGATAATCTATACATGTAACATGTAGAAGGTAATTTTTTTATAATGTTTATTAAAGAGTTATTTAAATTATTTAAGATTCCTACCAAAGTGACCTTGTTGTGGTATATCTTGGATAAGGAGACTCATCCTTAGTGTACCAAAGAATAGGACAATTCTTCTATCCCACTCTTCAAGAACAATAAGTAAAATATAGTATGAGACTAGGGATGGATGAAAATAATGAGTAAAAGCTAATATGTTTTGTACTCGTTATCCCTCACCTAGGGAACAATTTTTTCCACCACCATCAAACTCCTAAACCTATGGTTCTAAGCCAAGATTCTAAACCTAGATGTTGATGCAATATGATGGAAAGATAATTTAATTAGTACCTTATAGAATATTGATATATAAGAAATATGAACTTGCAAATTACTTAAAGAACTTTCATAAATGCATCTAATAAAATTGAAACAAGGAAACATAACATAGAATTTCTTTATTGGTATCAGTGTCAACTTTTGCTTTGGGCATGGCCAGACCTTGACTTGACTTAGCACTCATTTCAATACTTATTTTGGTATCTGATTTTGGGTTATAACGCTAATTTTCATTAAAATATTTAAATTTGTCGACAATCAAGGAACAGAAAACATCATGGAATCATCAGAATGGATACATCCTCTACCCCACCCACCACCCTGAGAATCCCTTTCATTTTCTTTGGGATTACCACATTGTTTGATCTCCAATTTTGTATTTTGAACACAAGGTTTGATCTTAGAATTAGACTATGAAGAAGGGATTAGCTATGAGTAAACACAACTAAATCATTATGGTAAACTAGCTACTAATTGGTTAAATATCAACAAGTTCAATATGTTCATAGTTACTCGTACTGTTGTTTCCATTGAATAGGATGAATTGAGTGCTAGTACTGAGATAAGAGTGAATAAGGCTTGATTCAATGGGATTGTACAAATCTAAGATCTATGTGTTTACTTGTCATATTGATTAGTAGTAATTATTACGAGAATAAGGTACATGGAAACAAACTTACAAGGAGTTATGTTAATTTCATGTACAGAGTTTGATTTGGCTGTTTTGTAAAAAATACTACAAACTTATAAGATTTAATAGGGAATATCAATAGGGTTCATAGTAGGTTAGATTAGTATGGGCTTTATTAGGCAGATACAAGATAAGAAGAGTAATCAATGGGCTTAAGTAAAAGGGTTAGACTGACTGTAATGCTTAGTATGATGTTTACGTAATCGATACATAATGTAATTAGTGACGTATTCAACATAAGTTGAGTTATGTAATAGAACAATAATACATATATGATTATTATGGAAACACTTATAAACCTATCCAAGAAGCAGAGAGTAATAGTGAAACCAATGTATTGTGTAGAATGTTGTGCAAGTAATCACAATCATACTCTTATTTATGACATTTTTACATCTATCTAATATTCCCTTTTATATGATTAGTATCAATATTGATTGGCTCTTTCCGTAATAAGTAAGCATAACAACAGTGATTACTAGTTAATAGGGTATAACAAGCACTCTATACTTATATTAGTAATAAGTAAGGTGTAAGCAACATATTATCCATAATCAAGCATAGATCAAATCCCATTGCTTAATACATCTTCAACCTCTGTAAACATGGAGTCTATCATTACACTGATTTGATATGGGTATAATCACCGCAGGTACAGGCAACAAGCATTGTGAAACCAGATAGGTTGAATAAGGCTAGACAAGTTGCCGATCAGATCTCTAATATCGTTTCGTATGTTGTTTCTTCTAATTTCTATGATGAGGTGAGGGATATGATAAGGTGAGGGATTGAACGATCATCTAGTATAGCTATTAGTTCCAGATTCGTAAAGAAAGCTAGATGGAACATTTTACATACTATTTACAAACCTCTATAAAAAAGAAACAGTCACACAAATTTGAAACACAACACTAATAGAAATAGAATAACACAATGAAAACATAATGACTTTTATAGTATAGAAATTGTTTTCGAATTTTTAAAAATTTGATGTTTTTATTTTTAGGGATGGTTGGTATTTATTTGACAAATTTTATGTAGTTTGAAGGGTATTTGTTAAATAAAGTAAATCAATTTAAAAATATAAAATCTCATAATTACTCTATAACTTCATGTGGTAACTATGGTGACTGTATATACGAAAGGTGGTATGATTTTGATTTATACATATCAAACTGTGCTCACTACAGTCTATGTTTCTCGAGAATTTTCAAAGCAATTACTACTACCCATCCAAAAAATATGCGAGCTCTTCAAGGCATCTAATTTACTCTTCCATGCGTTTAGTAAATTTAATCTGCTACAATATTGTAGTTTGTGTATCATCAAGCAATGAATCCTTCTGATGGGTTGTTCACTAAAATCATATTAATGTGTAGCAGTCATGAAGTTTAGTCATGCAATATCGCA
This sequence comes from Picea mariana, assembly GCA_032191745.1. Classification (NCBI taxonomy): domain Eukaryota; kingdom Viridiplantae; phylum Streptophyta; class Pinopsida; order Pinales; family Pinaceae; genus Picea; species Picea mariana. The sequence goes on from JASDQU010010718.1 coordinate 234,036, forward strand.
TAATAGTCCTTTTCTCTACTCTGTGTATGAAGCAATGGAGCCTTTTGATGGGATATTCACTAAAATCATATTTCTTCTTATTATATTGAATATGTAGTGGCTTCATTAAAATAGGTATATAGGTATCACTACTATCGCTTTTCCACTTCTCCGCTCTTCAACTTCCATTTCTCCATAGCAATTCCCTACTTTTATGTTTACAACACCAGTGCTATATAATAGGATATTTATTGAGACAAATCTAAACAGATGGACATCTTTCTTTCTACCTAGTACATTAATCAAAAGAGATCTTTTTCGAGGCAAGTTTAAATCATTTGAAACTAATAATTATTTGTTTACTTACAAGAGTCTATGCTTCGATTTTTTGAGTATTTGTATCTGTATTGTAATGTACGTTTGGGGTCATAAGCTACACAAAAGTGTTGACGGAAAAATATTCTCCATTAAAGTGTGAGTCAATCATTCCTCTGATAAGATATAGTTAACTAGTGGCCTGCTACATCATTGTCTAGATAATGCCTCTTCCTTTCTCTCTATGCAAAGTTATATAAACACACACACACACACACACACACACACACACACATATAATTAGATGAAGTTTCTATATAGATGATAGATAGCCAATTTTTCCTTTATCACAACTTAATTTTTCAAATTTTTTGTCTTCATTTTGAAGAAAGAATATAGAAAAAAAATACCTTGAAGTACATAAATTATGGGAATACTCTCCTGCACTAGACTCTTAGCGACCACCAAACTCTCCTGCACTAGACTCTCAGCGACCGTGACCAACAACGACCAACAGTGACTGTGACCAACCTCTCATGCAACCACCAACCTCTCATCCAGGTTAGAACCTCTCATGCAGTTCAGACTCTCAGCAGTTCAGAACCTCTCATGCACCAGACTCTCAATGACCGCGACCATGATCAACATCGACCAATAATGACCGCGACCAACCTCTCATGCACTAGACTCTCAACAGTTCAGAAAAGGGTGGATTGACCGATGTGTGGGAGATATATAAAACCTTTTTTGGCCAAAAGTTGTTTTCAGATGAAAACACCTTTCGGCCGAAACAATGGTACCGAATGAAAAAATATGTCCCGCTAGAAAGTTTTCGGCCGAACGAATTTTTCGGCCGAAAATATGTTACCGAATGAAAAAATCCTTCTGGATAATATGGTAAAAGAAAATCGAGGGTGTCATCATAGTACCGTTCGATTTGACGTCTAAAGGTTTGGTCGAAACATTTTTCGGCTGAAAAAATAGACTTTCAACCGAAAAAAGGTCTCTAGGAATTTTGGAGACCCGATTCTCACATTTAAGTGCTACCCACCTTCATGATTTTACCCTTCCATATATATATGTGCATTTTGGCTTCTGTATATGCGCATTTACGGAAGCCAAAATGCACATTTACAAAATCTCTCTTCCATATATGCGCATTTACTGAAGTAAAAAATGTGCATTTATGGAAGAGAGATTCCATATATGCGCATATTTATTTTAGTATATGGGCATTTACGGAAGGAAAAATGTGGATATACGGAAGAGAATTTCTGTATATGCGCATTTTGTCTTTCGTAAATGTGGATATACGACAAGCAAAATGATTAGTTTATGGTCAAGGCTAAAATGAATTCTCCTTTCCAGAAGTATGTTATATCAAGAGACTTGTCATGTTTCAATCATCAACATAATTATACGATGTCTCATATGATGTGTGTATAACAAAGTATGGAGGGATTTATCTTGTTAAAAGATCTAATCTCCCTTATTTGTTTCTATAACAAGTTGAATTGCTATTTACAACTTTATTCATCATATTATCTAGTTTTTAGACGTGACAAAAGATACCACTATTAAAAGAATTCATTCCATAAATTTTTCACTACCTATGACAATGTTGGATCTATTTTTATCTATTTTTTGGTTTAAAGAATCATAGTCATATTAATACTAGATCTATTTTTATCTATTTTTTGGATTGAAGAATCAAAGTCATATTAATAATTTTGGATTGAAGTTGTGCATTCATATTGGTTTTTCATTAGTCTTCAGCATATAGCGTTAGAGAAGTTATAGTATCTGAAGATACAATTATTGGGTCCTAAAAAGTCTTTATTAGATTTATTTGTGATTTTTTGCTTTTGTATAATATTATAAAATGGTTTCCAAGTTTTTCCTTTTAGAATGGGAGATGATTTAGCCTTTGGGAAATAGGTCACCATATAATGACTATGGTCAAAGAAAAATATACATTATAGGGTAACTTATTTTTATTCCACCAACTCAATTTGGCTCCAATCACCATATATCCCAACACAATGTGATTAAGAATATCAATGTTTATATAAAAATAAATACATATCCTAGAAAATGTAGTGAAACTATAAAGATTGGTCACTCAAACATGTATGAAGACGAAAGCACTCCAAAAATTACATTTCAATGAGCATGCACCTAATCTTTTGATGACTAGTATTATGTAGTTAGAGATGGCATAAAGAGAAGACATATAAATTAACCATACTTCATATAATTAGAGTCTATGTACCCATACCCAAATTAAAACCATTTAAAATATTCATTGGTATCTCTTTTATTTATCTTTTTCCAAATTGGTTATAACTCTATTTACCTGCCAAGGCCAAAAAAATAAACCAAGCAAACCCAATTATATATGGTATAACCTACATTACATATTTCATTACTAACAAGCATACTTAGAAGGAAGCACAATGAGTATGAAGTATACAATTTTAATTCCTTACTATCCATATCCATATCCATAATGTAACTATACTTCAAATGAACAAAGTTAGTGAAGTAATTTAATTTGCACATAATTATTAAATATTGTCATCCTTGAGAAGAATAAAATTACACTGTAAAACATCAAATGCCACACCCATTAAGAAGTTTTAATGGTGCACTAATTTGTACTTCAAAGATGCCAATCTAGTGAGTTTAGTGAATGCAATACTAGTTGAGCATATATGCTCTATGTATTTCTTGCAAGACTTGAACCCTTGAAATTTCAAGTCAATTGGTGTGATTTTTGTCATTTTTACCCGTTTTTTCACCTGTAAAATTTAATAAATCATTTATTTATTTTTTTCAAAAAATAGCGTTAAACATGTAATTGGTCAATTCTTACAATAGCCTATAATTGCATATGAACCTACCTTATTTTGTGATACTGCACAAGGAGAAGATTCCAATGTCTCGTCACTGGAAGCTACAATATATATCATAAATAATAAATAAAAATCAATATATATCTAAAACTAAATCTAAGTGAAAACAACTAAGTTAAAATGCATTATGAATCCATGTCATACTAGAATTTAATAAACTATATGTTAATGCTATTATGAGCTAGGGTATATGCCGTACTTGACTTACTTCTCTTGAACTTCCTTGAAGTCGAGGGGAATGTCGTAATGGGTGGGTTGATTGCTCACGAAATATTGCAAGTTGCAAACTTTGTGGAGATGTATTATCTTTATGCCTTTTATCTTGTTCCGGGGATTGAAACATTTGCAATGGTTCAAAAGATAACAACTGCACAATATATATAGAATATGTGAAATGTAACTACATATCATTAAAAAACTTGAATATCTATTGATTGGCATGTCATCCTAGTATATACAATAATTAAATCAAAATTTTGTTCTATAGTAGGTTGCAATGAAAAGTAGCTTACTTCCCCAAAAACTCCATGAATCCCAGGTGAATGCAATGGTTGAGAAGATGAATTTTGTTGGATTTCTAAATTACACAACATACGTTCACCAACCAAACTGTGTGGAGATATCTATGAGAATATTTATATGAATAACAAAGTAAAATCAATATACATTTTATAGTTAAAATAAACAACATATAGTATTAAAATTCATGAAAATAACTCTCTATTATAAAAAGTTGAGAATAAAGTACTCAATTGTGTAATTGTTGTTAATAGTCTTTTGTCCAAAGCTTACTATAGGACTACGTGCATTTGGTACCTCATTCCCTACATCCTCATAAATACCTGTCTCTTCCTGCCTTTTTAGTGAAATATCAATGTGTTTCATAGTATCCTTATGTCTACGAGGTAAACTTTCCTACCATTTGTGCTTTTTTTCAATTTTTTGTTTTGAAGCATCACTTAAATCATCAATTGTAGAAACAGACCGCACAAAGGAATTATTGAATGGATTTATTCAATAAACATTCATGTAACCAAAATTTTAGGCATTTAAAAATAAATATGTTAACAAATACTCACTGCTAAAAGAATTTCTTCATTGACAAATCTTCTATGGGCCTCGAGTGTTAAAGACCTAACCCCTCACATAGGTAGAATAATATATTTCCATGTAATAAAGGTCAATATTAAAAAGGATTAGCAATATAGAAGAATAAGTCAAATGTAAGAAGACCTAATAGAAGCTTCCACTTCTAGAAGGATTTTCCTCTAGATTGTTCTTTTAATAGACATATTTAGTATAAATAGGAGTAGAAGGTATGAGACATTTTGTCTTGGATATTATTATAATAGAGCTGTGTTGTGCTGGAGGTTTCCCCCTTGAAGAGATAAGTGAACATTTCTCTCAGTAATCAAAGTGCTCTTTTTGGTGTTATTCTGGTATTATTTTGGTATTATCGTGGTGTTGTTATGGTTATATCATTGTTTATCTTCCATTTCTAGCTAATTATTTATGTTTTGCATACTATTTTATATCTAGAATATTACAAGTGGTATCAGAGCACCTTCCTCGGCAGAAAATTGTGAGTTAATTTTTTTTTCCAGTGTAGAGACGTATTCCAACGTATTTAAGCTACATAGATATGTCATTATGCACATAAACCCATGGTCGGGGATTCATACATGCAGGAAATAAAAGTGGTACTTAAGTGCACATCTATTGGACACCCTTACAACCCTTGTTGGTACCCCTTCAAGTGGTAGCGTATCAGAAAACACCTGTATACAGATCGACCTAGATCTCCTAAATCCCTCCATTGATAAACTGATCGACCACATGATTGCTATAGTGCCATCGAGAAAAACACTTAGGAAGATACTCTCTAGTACCTGGACAACCGGGCAGTACGACTAAGGGAACGGTCTATCCTCCTTAGTTGGTGCCCTGAGATATTGGGCCGAGTATTACTGTTGGACCCCAAATGTATATCAGAGAGCTATAGCATAGGGAAAACCCTTTTCTGTAGAACCCTTGAATACCCTAACCCTTGGGACATAAACAAAAACAGAACAGACAATATCTATTGCCGTGCAACTGTGTCTCCTGCATTCAGGTTGTGAAATTACAACACATTTCTTCCTGTTAATCATTTGGGAATTTCATCACTACCGTATTATTCAGATCGGAGTATAACTCCGCATGAGTAAAAAAAATGAAGTCTGGATCTTGTTGGCACCATTATTTGAGACCTATCCTGTTGGATTTCTCTCTTCACCCTTATCACAGTCATAACTATCATTTTTCAACAAAATTATTTTTCTCATGGACCCGACCCCCTTCCAACACTCTTATTTAGGATTTACCCCATTGGATTCAACTCATCACCTTGATCGTTGTGATACACTTCACCCATAACCCATTTTCTATGTGGTCCCACCTACCCCTTTTCGTGTTCCCTCTTCATCATGGCCCACACCCATAGCCAAGACTTGGAAGCTCTCTTCAATCCCTTGCACTCTAATTTCACAAAAAACCAACAATAAGTGAGATAGCTCAATGCTAATATTTCCACCGTCAATAAAAGCATGCATTCCTCCATCAATGCCAAAATAGAGGACCCCAAACAAGACCTCAAACAAGACCTTGCTACCCATCTTGAATCCTTCACTATGATGATCTGCGCTAAGCTGCATATCCCTACGGATCTTCCATCATCTGACCCACCTTTTCAAAATGAAGGTGAAACTTCCTCTCATTCCCAGAATTTTCAGCCCTATCACTTTCAGGGTGACCTACACCTTCTGCGTGTGGATGTGACCAAATTTGATGGCTCAGATCCCACTGGCTGGGTAACTCAAATGAAACATTATTTCTCTTTGTATGGCATTACAGATGAGCTGGCCAAACTCTGGTCTGGTGTTCTCCATCTAGATCAAGAACGTTGGCAATGGTGGAAATGGAGAAAAAATGCTTGCCAAGGGTATGTTTCTTGGACACACTTTGTGGTAGATAATTTATGAATGCTTTGACACTGACACCAACCATTTAGGCCGTTTGACAAAGTTGAAACAATCTGGCACAATGGAAGACTTTATAACCTCTTTTGAGCGATTGGATTTTCGTACAGAGGGCATGTCTGATATTTTTTTTCGAGAATGTTTTATCAGTGGCCTCAAGAATGAGATTCATGCCCATGTCCTCATGGACTGGCCTCAGAGTTGGGTGGTCACTACTAAAAGAGATAAGGAAGCACAACATGTTGTATCTTCTCAAAACTGAAAACCCTCATTTATTCCTCGCACTAAACTAGTCACTCCCACTCCTCCTTCTACTCCACTGAAGATCCAAAAATTAACCAGGGCCGAAATGGATGAATGCCAACTCAAAGGCCTTTGTTATAATTGTGATGAAAAATATTTTCTTAGGCACAAGTGTAAGGAACAAAATATTTTTATGGCCATCTCGGAGGATGTTTCAGAAGATGATGTTGAGGCTCCCATTGTGTTCGTGTCACCTAAACCCATTGACATGACCCCTCCCTCAGACCCTCCTGAAGTAGAACCAATCATTTCCCTAAATGCTCTCACTGGCTTCTCTTCTCCCCAAACCCTCAATCTAATTGGTTACATTAAGCATAGGAAGGTCATCATTCTTTTTTATAGTGGAAGCACCCATAATTTTATTCATGGTAACATTTCCCAAGAAACTAATTGCTATATCTGTTCCATCAATCATTTTCAAATCATGATTGCTAATGGAGGGTCCATGAAATGTGGTGGGCATTGTGAAAATGTGTGTCTCCAAATTGGTGAGTACCACATGAAATCTCATATGTTTTCTATCGACATGGGTGATTGTGACATTTTGTTAGGTGCAGAATGGCTAAGGACTTTGGGTCCCATTCTCATGGATTTTAAGTAATTAACCATGCAATTTGACTAGGAGGGCCAACAATATAAGTTCCAAGGAATCACCGTCAGTTCCCTGGAGATCATAAGTTCCCATCACATGGAAAATCTACTAAAAAAAGTCATTTTGGCATTATTTCCCAACTCCATGCCATACAAGCCACTGAGAAACCCTCTATGCCGCAGGACCTCCAATCCATCCTCTCTAAACATCAAGTGGTTTTTTCCACTCCACATGGACTCCCTCCTTCCCGTGGTGTTCATGATCATTCCATTCCCCTTGTCCCGTGAATCCTTCCTCCCAATATTTGTCTCTATTGTCATCCCTTTGCCAAAAAAAATGAAATTGAGAAAATTGTTCAAGAATTGCTCAATGCATGTGTTATCCGCCCTAGTACGAGACCCTACTCTTATCCTTTGGTCATGCTCCTTAATAAAGAATGTTATTGGAACATGTGTCCTGACTTCCACACCCTCAACAAACTCACCATTAAAGACAAATTTCCCATTCCTGTCATTGATGACCTCTTGGATGAATTGAGTGGCACCCATTTCTTTGCTAAACTTGATCTTTGTTCTGGCTACCACTAGATCCGTATGAACGAGGCATACATTCCTAAGACTGCATTTAGAACTCATGAGGGCCACTATGAGTTTATGGTCATGCCCTTTGGCTTGTGTAATGCTCCCTCCACTTTCCAAAGCCTCATGAATCTTGTCTTCCATCCCTTTCTCCGTCATTTTGTCTTAGTTTTCTTTGATGATATCCTCATCTATAGTAAAACCTGGACATCCCATCTTGCTCATGTGGATCGAGTTCTCCATCTATTCTCTCAGCACCAACTTTTCCTCAAACAATCTAAATGTGCTTTTGGTGCCTCGAAAGTCGAGTACTTGGGTCATCTTGTTGGCAAGGCCAATGTCAGGGTGGATTCTAAAAATATTGAATCTATGCAAGATTGGCATCACCCAAAGACTCTCAAAATCTTGCGTGGATTTATCGGTTTAACAAGTTATTATCGCAAGTTTGTTAATAATTATGGAAATATTGTGGAACCTCTCACTGCTCTCTTTAAAAAGAATTATTTCACTTGGACTCCAGCAGTTGCTCAGTCTTTTCAAACCTTGAAGATGGCCATGTGCACCACTCCAGTCTTGGCCCTTCCCTATTTCACAAAGACCTTTTTCCTGGAATGTGATGCTTCCGAGAAAGGAATTGGCACAATCCTTATGCAAGAGGGTCGACCTTTGGCCTTTACCAAGAAAAACAAGTCAGAGAGACATTTGGGAAAATCAATCTTTGAAAAGAAAATGTTGGCTATTCTGCATGCTGTGGATCTTTAGCGCCCTTATCTATTGGGGCAACACTTCCAAATTAAGACAGATCATCAAAGCCTCAAGTATTTTCTAGAACAATGCCTTTCCTCCCCAGAGCAACAAAAATGGGTGACTAAGCTCTTTGGATATGATTATGAGATCATTTACAAGAAAGGAAAATACATTGTGGTTTCTGATGCACTTTCCAAAGAAAGGGTCCCTTTTTTCTCTTTCCTTCATTGTACCAGCTTGGCTCCAAGTTGTTCGCCAGGAATGGCTACACGATCCCAAAAGTTCGAATCTGATACAACAATTGCAGGCCAATTCTCCAGTCTCCCCACGGTACTCTTGGCTCAATGATGAGCTTCGATACAAAGGCCATTTGTATTTAAGTAAACAA
>JASDQU010010719.1:9651-20927 GCA_032191745.1 Picea mariana
GTTGATATTATGGGGGTATGGGCATTACTTACCTTGGCTTCTCGGATATCTTTCTCTAATATCCTTGTCCTAGGAGACTCCAAAATAGTCATAGATTGGATAAAGGGGAAAGTTTCATTACAAGTTGTTACCTTGGAATACTGGAAGGAAAGGATAGTTGATATCATCAAGCTCTTTGGGACTATTTCCTTTGGCCACATTTACAGAGAAGAAAATCAAGAGGCAGATCAGTTATCAAAACAGGTGCTCTTGAAGGATCCTGGAAACATTGAATACTAACTATTTGACGAGGGTCATGAGGGCCCAACTCAGCTAAGGAGGCCACCTAGGTGAACGCCCACCTGGGGCACACACTTCAACCAACTAGGCTCGACCAACTTCACATTTTTTATGTCATTTAAAAATACATATGTAATAAATGGATCCCTAGGTATACAAGGTGAACCAAGACTAAAACAAAACATTCTTCTCTTTCCCTAAAGCGATTGTCTCACATGGATTTTGTTGTTTGAGTTTACTTTTATGTTTTTTACTGCATTTTCATTTTGGGGGCGTTTTCATGGTTAGCTAGTGCACCTTTCTTCATGGCTGCATCATGGTCGCTACATTTGACATGATTTCTCACCTCAGAGAAATATTAATCCATTATATTACCAATATCTCAGGGGGAAATCCATTTTCTGCAATTTTTCTAAAGAAAAAAAAGAGGGYGCACCAACCTAGGGTTTTGTKCCCTAGCTGGTTTTCTCATTGTCGGGATGATGCAAGTGCACCCTCCTCTATGGCTGCAATGCRTTTCTCCTTTTTGATCCCTGGGAATTKCACTAAGATAGCCTCCTTCTCTTGKCTATGCTCAGTTCATTCTGACACTGGATCTCCATCTTTGGGCTACCCACACTAATGATGCGCCCCTGCTCAGAGTTTCACCCCTGTTGAGTTTTTGGTCAGCTGCCGAAAAATGGCTTGTTTGGTCACCTTATCCATCATATATCCTTCCTCATCATATCAATTTGTATCATAGCCTAAATATCCATGGAAATGATTCTGATCTTGAATATTGAGCCAAAGTGTTTTGGGTTTTTCATGAAATAGTCTAGATTTCACCCATTTCAGGGTTTACTTATTCATGCAAGAGGATCAACATATATCATGCCCCAAGGGCGCATAGATATCCACTACAATAGAGAGGATTTTCACAGATCTAAAAAAATATAGATCTCTCCCTCTAGACCATCTCCTTTGCTCCAGGGTTTTTGTGCACTTTGTTCTCACAACAGAGCTTGATCCTCTGTTTTGCGCCCTCTGTTCACAATGCCTCTACGTAAATATCCCTTGGCAGTCGAATCAAATTCCAACACTTCAAATCCCATCTAATATCTTTCCTCTGTCCTCAATGAGTTGCTTAGAATGCAACAACAAAACAATCCAGATGCATTCTGGTAGGACACTCAAATCCAACTACCCAAATTTGATGGTCAAACCAATGGAGAAGTTGTGGATTCCTAGATATGTAGCCTCTCCACCTATTTTAATACATGTCCATGCCTTACCAAGGAGAGAAAGCTCCATATTGGAACTTTGCAATTAGAAGGCCTTGCACAAACCCGGTAGGATACATAGCAAGAGAAGACCACATTCGTGATAGAGATTGGGGATTCTCCAGAATCCTCTACTTCCAAACCCATCAGAACTCGGGCTCGACTTTCTGAGGCATTGAGAAATAAGTTCTAACCACTCAGGTATGTGCAATCTTTGTGGATCAAATGGCACCAAATCTGACAACTCCCTTCCCAAGGAGTGAAAGGCTACATAGACCTCTTATGCAAGATGTGCCTCCAATTGCATATTCCAAATCTGGAAGAGGTAATCATATTGAAGTTTGTTGTTCGTTTATTGATTCAGTTCTGTAGAGAAGTAGAGTTGTTTGAAAATCCAACTCTAGACAAACATTTTCAGAGAACTTTGGCTATAGAAAGGAAATTTTCTTCTAGAGGTCATACTCCTCAGTCCCACCCCTACACCAACCCCTCTTCCTCTCAACCATCCAGCTCCAATCCCTCATTTTTATTTCCAAATCCTCGGACTCAAAATCCCATACCTCATATAACTACAAGGACACTTTGGTGCTCATTCCATAAGACTGCCTCACACAATTCTTCAGATTTTAGAATACTCCAAAATATAAAGACCAAAAAAATCCTACTGATTGAGATCATTTCCCCCCCCAAGTGGAAGATACCGAAGAAGTTCCCCTGGACAATCCCACAGAAGTATATCCCTCATTGATCCTAATCACCCATGAGGATTCAAACTCCTCCACCCAACCCCTCTTCACTCATAACTGCCAAATTAAAAACTCCTTGGCTTTACTGATTATGGACAATGGAAGCCATAAGAATTGGTGTCTTGAGACCTTGTCAAATACCTCAAAATGATTACTACTCCCCACCCACAACCCTATTAGCTTGGATGGGTCCATAAGGATGGCCCCCACCTCTTAGTTTCTTAGTTTTGTTTGGTCACTTTTTCCATTGGCCAGTTCAAAGATACTTTCCTTTGTGATGTTTCCCCCTTGGATTATTTAGATTTTCTGTTAGGGATCCCATACCAAACCCAAATAAATTCTATCTATATGGAGAAATATCACCAGTACAAACTTACCAAAGAAGGACACACTTATATCTTAACCACAACAACACCAAAACCCCATGCTACCAAAGAAAAAATCCCGCATGTATGTTTAAACCAATATGTCTCTTTCTCTCTGGTGCACCCCATAACACCGAACAATACCACTCACCTTGTTCCTGAAACAATGACTCCCCTCCTCCAAGAGTTTTCATATGTGTTTCAATCTCTGGTGGGACTCCCCCTCTCCCAACACATTGACCATTCCATTCACCTCATCCCTGGATCTGCTTTACCTAATTCTCCTACATATTGGTTGGCCTGAACAGAAACAGAGGAAATGGAAAGACAATTAACCAAACTCATAAACTTTGGCCACTTCCAACCATCATCTTCTCCCTATGCTTCTACTGTATTTGTCATCCCCAAATGAGATACTTTAGAAATGCACCTTGTCACCAATTATCGGGCCTTGAACAAAGCCACAGTAAAAAACCATTACCCCCTGCCCCAGATTGAGGAGTTACTCGACACTCTCCATAGATGTAAGTTGTTTACTAAATTCAATTTAAAATCTGGCTACCATCAAGTTCAAATGAACCCATATGATGTTTGGAAAACAACTTTCAAGACCATTTTGGTATTTTTGAGTGGAAAGTTATGCCCTTCAGCCTCACCAATGCCCCAACCACTTTAATGAGGCTCATCAATGATATCTTCAGGTCACATTTGGGTCAATCTGTGGTCATCTACTTAGATGAAATTCTCATATTCAGTCGGACATGGGACACTCACATGCAACATGTCCGACAAGTTCTCCAAATCCTCTGAGAACACAAGTTACAAGTCAAAGAGAGGAAGTCATATTTTGGTCAGAGTTCATTTCCCTATCTCGACTTTGTGGTCAGATCAAAAGGTATTCAACCATATCCATCCCACATCCAAGCATTGAAGTAGTGGCCACTACCTCCTTCAATGAGGGAGCTCAAAATATTTTTGGGTGGCATCAATTTCTATTGTAAGTTCATTCCCTATTTTTCACAACTTGCTCATCCTTTGCATTAGCTCTCAAATAGTTCTACTACATTTATCTGGACTAAATAAGAAACTAGTCACTTTTATCAGCTCAAAGAAGCCCTCTAATCATCCCCTATCTTAGACCTGCCATACCTCTCCCAACCCTTTGAGATTGAGTTTGATTCCTCACAATATGCTATTGGTGTCATACTTAAACAGGGAGGACACCCCATTGCTTACCACTCTGAAACCCTGTTTGAGGCAAAGAAAAATTATAGCACCTATGACAAAGAGTTTTATAGTCTTGTTCAAGCCCTCAAGCAATGGAGGCATTATTTGCTGGGTAAAGAAACAATACTGCATACAAACCACCACCCTTTGATTTTCATCAACTCTCAATCGAAGAATCAGGAACAAAGGCACCTTAAATGGGCCTCCTATATTCAACAATTTCACTTGGTGATCAAATATAATAAAGGAAATTCTAATAATATGTTTGATTTTCTAAGCCGACCTCCCACTCCAATTCTCTCAATTCTAGAAGTGTGGTGTGCTACCTATGACACATGGAAGGATCAATATGCTACTAACCCTGACTTTCAAGAGATCTAGGTAGCATTGAAAACTCCCACAGTGATCAATCAGACCCCCTTCCTAGACTACACTATTTGGAATGGATGGCTCTATAAGTTGAATTTTTTATGTGTTCCACACTCAAAGGACCGCCTCTTTGTAATGTTCCCAAGCTAATTTTTTTCTCTTGGGAACACTAGCTAACCATTGAATTAACTGTTATATTCAGTTATTTAGTTATTTAACATGGTTTATCAAGATATATTCAATACAATGCAAGATCTCATCAACACACAATATATGGAACCACAAAGAATAGATCTGACCTTTTTATTATGAAAAGAAAGAACATGATACAATATGAGAGAAAATCTGGAATAACATCAGATGGCTCCAATGTAGAAGATATGAGTTCTACAAAATGCTCCCAAAAATACAAAATAAGCCTCCAAAGGCTCGATATAATATGAAGACCCCAAATACAAGAACAAGGGTTACATCCAACCCCCCTATGTTGCTGGCACGTCTTGTTGGATGGATAAGTAGGCCAATATTTCGGCCCAACTAAAGGAGACCTCAAAACAATGCCAAAATCCACCAAAGGATAGATCGGGACAAAGGAAATCCCTCCCGGAAGTATGAATCTCAAATACCATGTCTCTCTTCTCCAATGTGTTGAAACCCTAATCATGTCTGCACCCTCCTGAAACCCTGAAGTGACCAACAATTTGGCCTAGATGAAATAAGCCTCCAAAACTCTTGAAACTCTCTAGGATAATAGATCGGGCTGCCACAAACACCTAGGAGAAGTTTCACAATCAGATATGAGGTATAACACCCTAGATATGAGAATTTATGAATCACCATGACATCATCCTTCTCTCAAAGCCGTCCCAAATCTGTAGCTGCTAATCTAGCCAAAGTAACTCCTCCAAAATACCTCCAAACTGATGAGCAAGGTCCTGAAAGAAAAACCCAAGTGATATAATGTATCGAGGCTCTCTCGCAATGCTGGATTGAACTTTCCCTTAGACAATGGTGCACCCTTGCTGGAAAACTTTGAATGGTATGACCCTGCTGCCCTCTGAAACAACACCCCTACCTCAGTAGGCTCTGTGTGACCTCCCAGTCTAAGGATCATTCTTAATCTCCCATTTGAGTCGAAATGACTCTTTGATTCCCAGTTGGAATCTTCACAGTTGTAACCACGGGTTGTTCTAGAGTTACACTTGTGCAAACAAGCACAAGGCACAAACCTCAACTCCATGTGACCAATCGATATGACCACGAACTTCACTCAAAAAGTTATTTCGGGTTTCACAACTTCACGATTCATGTTGTGAGTCTTCTTGACTCCTTCAAACCCCGAAACTCTGAAATGGGCTAATGGGTCCTCAACTCCTCCCTTATGCCTCTACCATATGACCTTAGTCACATCCTGGGGTCCACCTCCAAGCGCACCGTAATTTCATGACTCAAGAGTTCACGATGAAACCTCCTCTCCTTCTCTCGAAGTCCAAACTCATGAATTCTTTGTTTTAGATTGATGGTCTATATCCTTCTATGATCTGATGGCCTAGATACTATCAATATTTCATGCATTAGGATTTCGTGACTCTTGACTTCTCGTCACGACTTTCTCCACACTCTCGAATCCTGAAATGTCGAAATTCGAAGTTCTAGATCAATGACTCTCGTCGGTCCAGATATAATGATGACTATTTATCTTGAGCTTGTGAGTGTTGATAGAAACTCAGTCTTAACTCCTCCACTGATCCACTGGATCCAACAATCCATGGGGAATCAATGGTTCTCCCTCTGAGAATTTCGACCATCTGTTGAGTTCCTTAGCAACTCCTGACCAAACATCTTGGCATCTTTCCTCCTGGACTTTTTTTTCTATGAAGCCTCTATGAGCCTTGTCCTTCCTTTGAAATCCACAAAGTCTCTATCCCTCTTGGGATTATGCTTCACTTCAAACTCAAGATTTCTAAGGGATTCTCACATGCACTTCTTGTAGCTTCTCGTTAATATCTGATTATTTGTACTTCTCAGTTTTGCATACTCCTTGCAACAGTAACTCTTCAACCACTCACTGCGTTGGAAAAGTCTAAGAATTCAACTAGCCTACACACTCCTTGCACTAATCTATGTTATACTTGCACTTTTGCTGGTATAAGAATAACAGTATCTCTCCTGAGATTTTCTGAGATAAAACTCAGAAATTTGTCAACACACTCCTTGCGGACCTTCACTGCACTCATTGCAGGAATTCTCAGGATGAGAAATAATTGAAACTCATACTCTTCTTCTCAAGGACTTCATGCATTCAACATGAAATCATACATACACACACATCATTGAAACAAATGAATAACAGAGCATATAAGTAAACTGTAAACATACCATTCAATAGATGTAAACAGAATTCATAAACACCACGAATTTGGATCAAATCTTTCTTATATTAATCCAAGTGCATCTGTACATGGGTTCAATAGCAACCACTATCTCCTTATACAATCTTCTACAACCTATATTCTGCCTTGTTCTCCTATTCTCTTTCTCTTTAGCTCTTACAATTATAATGAGAATAATCTTACCATACAATACATATGAGGGAGCTTTCTAGAGTTTTCCCTCCTACATCTCTAACTATCTAATCAAATTAAAATCTCTACAACTACTTTACATTGATTACATTAATTGCCTCCAATCAACAGATGAGAGCAACCGCTCATGATCCTTGATACAATCTCCAAACCATAAGAGAAAAATTATCTTCCCAGATATTACATTAATGTTTTATCTTTTCAAATTCAAAACATTCTCAAAATGTGTGTTGGTGAATTTCCAGTTGTCCCCCACTTTTGCGCTTGCTTGCTTATGATGCTCTTGCATCATACTCCCCTGGATGAAAAAAATTCATGGAATCTTTTTCATGAGCTACTACACTATTTGTCCATGTTACTGGATATTTGTTTCACTTTCCCAACTGGCATCCTCAATCGGGTGTCCTTTCGACTTTGTCAGATATTCAAAATATGTCTTCCTACTGGTCTTCTTTCTAACTCTCTGATCAATGATCTTTTTCATCTGCGGATTTTTAGCTACAGGCATTTGTTTGACCCACTGAACTTCCTATTGAACTTCTTCCCCATATGATTTATCTACTCTGTAAGGATACATATTTGCCATGTTGAATATGGGTGATATGCCCACACCATCTGGCAATTCTATCTCATAAGCATTTGCCTCAAATTTTCTCAAAATATTACATCACCCTATCTTTTTCATCTTCATCTTATTATATGTTCCCCTTGGGAACCTTTCTTTTCTCAGATGCGCTAAAACTAAATCTCCCACTTCAAATTGAAGCTCTCTTCTATGTTGATCTTCTCTGTGATTATATTCCTAGTTGGAACTCTACAACCATTCTTTGATCTTATTGTGGAGCTCTTGCATCTCTCCTGCAAAATATTCTTCTCCTGCACTCCTGAACTCATGTTGTTCTAAGTCTCTCAACTCAGATACTCCCCTTGGATGCAATCCATACATTATCTGGAATGGGCTCTGTCCTATGCTTCTATTAGGTGAGTCATTATATGAAAATTCCTCTTGTGGTAGAATCTGATCCCACTGACTATGATGTTCAACTACTAAACTCCTTAACAAATATCCCAAGATTTGGTTTACTACCTCACTTTGTCCATTCGTCTGAGGGTGATATGATGAGCTAAATGAAAATTTTGTCCCCAGATTCTTCCATAGTGTCCTCCATAAATGACCAACAAATTTGGTATCTCTATCTGAAACAATACTCTTGGGTAAACCATGAACTTGAACAACTTCTTTGAAAAATAGATTTGCAATGTGAGTTGCATCACTGGTTTTCTGACATGGAATGAAATGTGCCATTTTGGAAAATCTGTCGACTACCACGAATATGGAATCACAACCTCTATGTGTCCTCAACATTCCTAACACAAAATCCATGCCTACCGCATCCCACAGCCTCTCTGGTATTGGCAATGTTTGATACAATCTTGTATTCTGTCTTTTCCCCTTTGCATGTTGATAGATTTTGCATTTGTTCACAAATTTCTTGACATCTGTCCTCATCCCTGGCCAATAATATAAATTGTTCAGTTGTGCAAATGTTTTATCATGGCTGAAATGTCCAACCAATCCTCCATTATGTTTTTCCTTTAAAAGGTTTTCCCTCATAGAACTCTTCGGGATACACAACTAATTTCCTTTGAATAATAATCCATCCTGAATTAAATATTAAATCCATTGGCTTCTGTCTCTCAGAACATGATTTTCACATGCTTCTTAAGCATCCTTGAAATATGAATCATCTTCGTACATATCCTTAAGGCTATCAAAACCTAAGGTCTTCACGCGAAACTCCTCCATAATCAAACATTTCCTTCTCACTGCATCNTTTGCATCTGTTCACAAATTTCTTGACATCTGTCCTCATCCCTGGCCAATAATATAAATTGTTCAGTTGTGCAAATGTTTTATCATGGCTAAAATGTCTAGCCAATCCTCCATTATGTTTTTCCTTTAAAAGGTTTTCCCTCATAGAACTCTTCAGGATACACAACTAATTTCCTTTGAATAATAATCCATCCTGAATTGAATATTAAATCCATTGGCTTCTGTCTCTCAGAACAGGATTTTCACATGCTTCTTAAGCATCCTTGAAATATGAATCATCTTCGTACATATCCTTAAGGCTATCAAAACCTAAGGTCTTCACGCGAAACTCCTCCATAATCAAACATTTCCTTCTCAATGCATCAACAACCTTGTTAGCAGTTCCAGAAATGTGCTTTATAACAAAAGTAAAGTTCTGCATAAATTCAACTCATTTTGCATGTTTCTGGTTTAGCTTCTTCTATCTAGTTACGAATTGTAAATCATGGTTGTGTCTATACAAAATGAACTCTTTTAGAACCAAGTAGTGCCTCCATTTCTTTAATGCCTGTATGACTTCATAAAAATCATTGTCATACGTGGAATATTTCATTTTGGCATTGTTCATATTCTCACTGAAGTATGCAATTGGTCTATTGTCTTGACTTATGACTGCTCCAACCGCAAATCCACTTGCATCACAATTGACTTGAAATGTTTTATTGAAGTCTAGAAAAACCAGAACTAACTGTTCGGTTATCTTTTCCCTCAGCAACTTGAAACTTTTCTCTGCTTCCTCTTCCCAATCAAAATATTTATGTCTTTTCTTGACTGTGTCCATCATTGGTGCAAAAATTTCACTAAATTTTTTGATGAACTTCCTATAAAATCTCACTATTCCATGGAAGCTTCTAACTTCAAAGATATTACTTGGTGATGACCATTCTTTGATTTCTTTTACTTTCTCAGGATCCATCTTCAACTTATTTGAAGAGATCATGAACCGCAAATAAATGAGTTATTTCTTCATGAAATATGACTTCTTCAGATTTATCAACAAATTCTCTTGTTGTAATCTCCTCATCACTAGAGTTAGGTCTCTCAAGTGTTCTTCCTTGGTCTTACTGGAGATCAATATATCATCAAGATACACGATCACAAACTTTCCAATGAAATATTTCAATATTTCATTCATACATCTCATAAAAGTACTTGGCGCATTCGTTAAACCAAACAACATGACAAGCCATTCATACATTCCTTCATTCGTCTTGAATATTGTATTCCATTCATCACCTTCCCTCATTCGAATCTGATGATATCCTCTTTTCGAATCAATCTTTGAAAAAAAATTTGCCCCACTCAAGAAATCCATCAAGTCATCCATCCTCGGTAAAGGAAATCTATACCTGATGGTGATTTTGTTTATAGCCCTAGAGTTTATACACATTCTCCATCCACCATCCTTCTTTGGACTTAACATTGTTGGCACAACGCATGGACTCAAGCTTTCTTTAATCAACCCTTTGTCCATCAAATCTTGGACTTGTTTCTTAACTTCTTCATTCTCTTGTGGCGTCAATCTGTACGCTACTTTTTTTTGGTAAACTCACCCCTGGTATAAGGTCAATGTGATGGCTTATAATCCCGATGGGTGGCAACGAACAAGGTAATTCGTCCACTACTATTTCAGCGAAATTCTCCAGCAATTCATGAATTTCTTCATGTATATCATCCATTGAGGTATTGGTCAAGATGACTCTAGGTTTCCTAAACACAACAAACTGCATTTCTTCACCCTTCTTGGCTTCATCCACAAGTTCCTTCCCACTCATGAGTAGTATAGTATTGCTTGTTTCTGCTTTCGCCTTCTTTTCTTCAATTGGCAGCAACATATGCATCCTACCATTCTTCTCCAAGGTATAGGTATTATTTCTTCTGTCATGAACAACATTCTTGTCATATTTCCATGACCTCCCCAAAAAAGATGAAAGGAATCCATGGGAATAACATCACATAAGATCTCATCTCTATATCCCCCTATCTTAAATTCAACTAAACACTATTTAGTGATAGTTACTTGATGTCCTTTTTGCAACCACGAAAACTTGTATGGGCTCGGATGTGCAACTGTCTCCAATTCAATATTCTCCACCATTTATGTGGATACTAGATTATTTGTGATTCCACTGTCCACTATCACCTTGCATACCCTATCTTTAGTCTTGCAAGCAGTTCTGAACAAATTGTTCCTTTGGAATGGATTCTCTATCTCCTTCTATGGCTTCAAGAGAAATTTCTGCATCATTAGGGATCTTCCACCTTCTACATCTTCTGCCTCAACATTTCATCTTTTCACTTATGAAATGTGATCTTCGCTTCCTCCATCTCTTTTTCTATCAGGACATTCAAAATATTTGTGTCATATCTTTCCACAGAAAAAGCACTTTATTTCACCTCCTCTGCCTCTTCCTCTTCCTCTTGCTCGCAAAAATGTGTTCTTATCAACATATTGTCTTCCCTTTGAACTTCCTCCTCTTTTAGGGTTATTATGGGGCTTCTTTTCTTCATCCTTAGGATTTTGTACTCTATCTTGGGCAATTTATTTTCCTCTTATTTGACTTCTACCTCTA
>JASDQU010010719.1:36909-49944 GCA_032191745.1 Picea mariana
TTGTGGTTAGATCTCACCACAAATCTAGCACCGACCAAGTATTGCATGAATTTTTCCAAGGCGTGCATGATGGCCAACATCTCTTTGTCATAGATGGTGTAAAGTAACTCAGGTCCCTAGAGTTTTCAGCTCTCATAGGCAAGAGGTTTCCTATTCTACATCAGTACAGCCCCCAAGCCTTCCCCTAAGGCATCACACTCCAAAGTGAAAGGTTGGCCAAAATCTGGGAAGGCCAAAACTGGGCATGTGCTCATCACTTTTTTCATCTTGTCAAATGTAAGTTGGCTTACTCACTCCATTTGAAAGCTCCCTTTTTGGTCAAATATTTCGAAGGTGCACAAAGTTGTGAGAACCCTTTGATGAACTTCCTATAATAAGCGCAAATACCTAGAAATCCCCTCAACTCTGTAAAGGTTTTAGGTGTAGGCCACTCCATTATGGCTTGAATCTTCTCTTGATGTACCTATACTCCTTTAACTTTGATGATGTGTCCCAAGTAGAGAACCTCTATCATTCCAAATTCACATTTGAACTCCTTGGCATACAATGATTTCTCCTCCATGATAGATAAAATCTGGTCAACATGTTGAAGGTGTTCCTCCCATGCCTTGCTATAAATGAACAAGTCATCAAAAAATACCAAGAGATGCTTCCTCAAATGTTTGTTGAATAAATGGTTCATACATGACTGGAATGTGGCTCCGGCATTAGTTAAGCCAAAGTGCATCACTAACAACTCATATTGGCCATAGTGACACCTGAAAGCATTTTTTGGGATGTCCCCCTCCCTCATCTTGATTTGATGGTAGCGAGAACGCAAGTCAATTTTGGTGAAATAGATAGCCCCATGCAGCTCATCAATCCTTGGTATGGGATACATGGTCAACACCGATGGATCCTGACTACGACTGACTATTTCACCAAGTGGATAGAAGCTACCCCTACCAGGAGTACTTCTCACAAAGTAATTATCAGCTTCCTGGAGGATATCATAGCCAGATTTGGTTGTCCCAGCAAAATCGTCACCGACAATGCTGCCTCTTTCAGGTATGAGCCTTTGGTTAAGTTCTGTGAACAATTTGATATTTCGCTGATCTACTCTACTCCCTATTATCCTCAAGGAAACGGACTAGCGGAGTCTTCCAATAAAAGTCTGGTCAAGCTCATCAAAAAATTATTGGAAGACAATAAAAGGGCCTGGGATTCAAAGCTCAAATTTTCCCTATGGGACGACCGGGTGACAACAAATAAGTCTCTGGGCATCTCACCTTTCCAACTTGTTTATGGGATATAAGTTGTTTTCCCTACTCAGCTCGCTTTATCCGTGGAAAAATTCCTCCAGGACCTTGAAGGAGAACCTGAACATATGGTCAGAAGGATTCATCAGATAGTGGAAGTTCAATAGATCAGGGAACAGGTCATGGATAGGGCCTACCATCATCAGCAGAAGATCAAGCAAACCTTTGACAAGAAGAGAAAAAAGAAATATTTCGAGTTGGGCGATCTGGTGCTCAAATGGGATGCACCCAGGCAGGATAGGGGCAAACACAGTAAGTTTGATCCCCTCTGCTTTGGGCCTCTCAATATCTCTAAGGTATTTTTAAACAACACTTACAGGTTGCAGGATTTGGAAGGCGATGAAGTTTTTGATGGCCCAGTAAATGGGCATTTCTTGAAAAAATGTTTTTTGTAAGCCGCAGGCGACTTCTTTTGTTTTGTAAATATTGTTTTCTATTTTTTGTTTTTGGCTTAGTAAAAGACTCCATAGCCCAATGGCAAGGCACTAAAACTACAGAATGGGTTCTTAGAGCATCACAGGGACGAATCTATCCCCCATGGAGCCTAATGTTAGAGACATTATTTGTCTTGGGCTCAAAAATACCCAGGTCTGCAGGTTTCACGGGAAGCGCCCCAGCGCAACGTGGGAGAATCTCTTTCCGATCTCAAGTCAAGCAAGCGGGTGAAGTTTTGACGTCAGCAACTAAGATCCACCTACAGAGTTGATCGACGTGCATCGGGATTTCGGGGCTGTCAAGTTGCTCGGGATTTAGCACGAAGGGTAGTGCTCATAGTTCAAGGCAATTCTGGGTCGTCCAATTCAGTTGAGACAGGTGGCAGTCATTCGGCGTATCGGGGATCGATGTTTCAGGAGACAAGGAACCTCCCATTCTTTACAGCTAAAGTTGTTGATCTGCGAAATGCCGAAAGCATCTTTGGAGCAAAGCCCACGGTCCTAGCGCCAGGTCACATCAAGCGATCCTGTAAATGAGGGTATCCCCCTTTATAATAATGAATACTATCTGGGTCGTCCATCCAAGGGACGCGTGGCTCTAGATCTAGTCGTGTTGGCTTTTTGGCAGTCGTGAGTTCAAAGGGTGAAGTTTTTATGTCATTGTACATCTCGAAACCCTGAACCCTGAAATGTCGAAAGTGCCCAAAGGAGGGCCCACAATATCGAGGAGCAGCTTCGTCATATTCCCGATGCATGAGGCACCGGGAGTGTCCATGTCTCAGGCCCACAATATCACCGAGTGAGTTCAGGACCATCAGATCTGAGAGGGATGCGTGGCACTAGATTAATCCGTTTCGATGTTTCGCTCATCGTGATTTCAAAAAGCAGGGATTAGCTCCTTCCCATTTGCGAACGCCGAAAGCGCCTTGGGAATAAGCACGTGGTCACAGCCCATGGTCACTTGGGGAAAGAAAGGAGCTGTGTAAAGAAGGCCAAAGGCACCAAGTTTAGTTACAGAGGGGATCAGATCCGATCTCAATACTGTTTCTCGCTTGGAGTAAATAAAGGCAAGAATGGGTGGTTGAGGCCTCCTTTCATTCATTAAGTGTGAGGTATGGAGGGTCTGGCAAGCGGTCTACTCGAAGGAGTCCTGTGTACCGTTTTTTCCAAAGAAGCCATGCCGAAGTCCTCGAATAGACAGAGAAGTTTGGACACACTATCTCGACACTTAATGGCTCAGCTACCCTCATTGCAGGAGCCATGCGCAGTTAAGGTGGTGCTTGAAGAAGGATATCAGTACAAGTCTGACTGAAGGGACACCAAGCCTTGGGTGACTAGAAACACCTCTGTGAGGTGAATTTTCCTGAGTATATAGACTCAGTCTTTGTATTTTGTAATCATCGATGGTTGAGAAAGGCTCCCGATTGTAAAAACTTTAATGAAGCATTGGTTATTCTAGTTGTGTATTAACATCTGATACTTCTTGCCTTATGAATGTCAGTTTCTTTCACGTATTTGTTTACAATGTATTAGAATGACTCGAAATTGGAGAATCCAGTCGAATTGTAACTGTCATGGGATGATGCAGATTTGATCACTGTAACAGTTGCATTGTTTCTAGTCGGTCTCTGTGTTTTTCTTAGCGCTGAACGACTTGGAATTGGAGAATCCACTCAAGTCCCCCCTTTCAGTTTCTCAAAGCTCTGAACCAGAGGATCTCGCATTCAGAGTTTTTCTTCTACAAATTACTGAAAGGCCTGTTGCCTGAGTTAGTTTCTCCACCCCTCTTACCAAGTCTTCTACCTGCCCATTTTACAATCAATCTATTGGCTGAAGTTAGACCAAGACCTCCTTTGTTATTTGCATACCATACCTGGTCCCTGAGCTAGAGGGATTCCATCCCGAGTCTCTACCCATTTGATCACCCATTAAAAATATCGTGACATAAAAACTGATGGGCGTCGGGCTCTTCTCCTGCTGCAATCCAGGAGTGACTTCCATCGCCAACACACTGTAATGTTCCCAAGCCAATTGTTTCACTTGGGAACACTAGCTAACCACTGAATTAATTGTTTAATTGTTTGTGTATGTAGGTTGGCCTCTGATATTTCATCCTTGGGGTTATATTCAGTTATTCAACACAGTTTATCAACATATATTCAATACGATGCAAGATATCATAAATACACAAGATATGGAACCACAAAGAACATATCTGACCTTTTTAATATGAAAAGCAAGAACATGATACAATATCGGAGTAGATCTAGAATAACATTAGATGTCTCCAAGGTAGAAGATATTAGCTGCTACAAAATGCTCCCAACAATACAAAATAAGCCTCCAAAGGCTGAATATGAGATGAAGACACCAAATACAAGAACATGGGTTATGGCCAACCCCCCTATGCTACTGGAATGTTCTATTGGATGGATAAGGGATCCAGAATCAGATCCAGGAGGCTTCCCATTTCTAGAAAAGGCTCAAAACTTAAATTTTTTAGAATCAGACAAAACCAATTCCATTACGACCAGCTCGTCAGGAAGATTCTGACCATATATTTAATTTATCAAACGGACGTCATATGTAAAAGTTATCGCACTCTGACCACTTTCCCAAATAGCTAAAAAGTCAACAGTCAAACTGGCAAAAAGTCAATGTTGATGTCAGCATGACATCACCATGATGATGTAAGAATAGTGACATGTGGCAACACAACAGTGGGGTGACTGGACATTGATAGTGACCAATATCATGTTGACATGTGGCATCATGGAGGACCAATGAAAGTGTGCCACGTGGCCCAGACGTGGCACCCCATCACTAGTTTGAATGGAAAAATATTTTGGAGCTCATGGGGTTCGACCCCTTGACCTATTGGCTGATCAATGCCTTGAGTAATGACCAAATGCCAATGTGCCAAAACATTTATTTTTATTATAAACCCCACTTTAATTTAAATAAAGTGCAATGAATAAAGTGTTGGGATGAAAAGGGGTTGGGGCTAAGCCCCAACCCATGGTTTCTTTGTTTACTTATGACAACAATGGATAGGGCGCGGGTGCCTTTCCCTTAATCAACCAAGCATGTA
Source organism: Picea mariana (assembly GCA_032191745.1). NCBI lineage: Eukaryota > Viridiplantae > Streptophyta > Pinopsida > Pinales > Pinaceae > Picea > Picea mariana. The sequence goes on from JASDQU010010719.1 coordinate 41,733, forward strand.
TTTCTAACACCTATCCACCATTCATTTCGAAGGTCGTGGCCATGACCCAAGGCTTATGGTTAGGGCGTGGTCCTATACCTTGATGCCACATGACCAGAGATCTCGGGCTAGGGGCCAACGCGCAACCCTTTGGGCTGGTGCTTGGCCATATGGCATGCATGTGACCTAAATATGGAGCGTGCGCACAACCCTAGGGGATAATTTTGATATTTTGTTACACAGGTGGGTTTTTAACTATACAATATGAATTTTAATTTGATTTTTATCCCTGTTAATAAAGGATTTCGCCCATTTTTGGGTGTTATTGGGCTCTTTTTGAGCCCATATTTTGGGAGGAAGTTGGGGAATGATAACCAAATTCATATATATATAAACCAAGCCTATTTGAGGCCATGGGGGATAGTGAAAGCATATTTATGCTAAATCAAAGCCAAGCCAAAGCCATTTTTATGCAGGGAAGCTGTTGAGGAGGAGACCTTTGAGGGCCATTTCTAGGAGCTACACTCAGTATTTTTCAGTGTCGTCAGTTGTGTTGGATTTATGAGGTCGAGAAGAAAAGAGTGAGATCAGTATGAGATCCATTTGATGTACTTTTTTTGTAATTTTAAAGCATTGAAGAATTAATAAAGAAACCTCCCCCACTGAGACAAAGGCCCGGAGACGTAGGCAATTTTGTGCCGAACTCCATTATCACTTCTCTTCTTATGGTTTGTTGTTCTTATTTCTTTATTTAATATATGTATATTGTTTTATGGCTGCTATGTTTCTTCATTAAATTCATCCTCTTTCATTCAACTCCTTAAATGGTTAATAAATGCATGCAAGAATAACTCAACCACAGTCATTAAAAGATCCTTTTGGGTTCAATAAGTAGGCCAATATTTTGGTCCAGTTGAAGGAGACCTCAAAAAAATTCCAAAATCCACCAAAGGATAGATCGAGACAAGGCAAATCCCTCCCAGAAGTATGAAGCTCAAATAACAAGTCTCTCTCCTCCAATCTGCTGAAACCCTAATCAGGTATGTGCCCTCCTAAAACCTTGAAGTGCCCAACAATTCACCCTAGATGAAAGAAGCCTCCAAAACTCCTGAAACTCTCTAGGATAATAGATCGGGCTACCACAAACACCTAGGAGAAGTTTTAGAATCAGATATGAGGTCTAACACCCTAGATTTGAGAATTTTTGAATCACCAAGACGTCCTCCTTCTCTCAAAGTCGTCCCAAGTCTGTAGTTGCTAATATGGCCAAAGTAACTCCTCCAAAATACCTCCAAACTGATGAGAAAGGTCCTGCAAGTAAAACCCAAGTGTTAGAATGTCTCAAGGCTCTCTCGCAATTTTGGATAAGAATTTCCCTTAGAAAATGGTGCACCCCTGTTGGAAAACCCTGAATCATACGACCCTGCTGCCTTCCTAGATCGATGATGGAACCTACAATGAGTGTAGAATGGTGTGGGTGGAGTATTTCATCCCCAATACAAAGCTTGGAATAAGGTGAGTGGAATCTTTCACCACTAAGTTGTTCACTAGGGTTTGTTATCTCAAAACCCTCAAAACTTTGTGCTCAAGAGGTCACCAAGAAAAATACCAAATATCCAAGATGAATGAAAGGTGTGCCCTAGCCTTTCCTTTATACTTCCATTATGTTTCCCTATTGAGTTAGTTTAACTCCTAGGTTCAACTCCTAACTCAACCTCCAACGTCCTATTTCTTCATTGAGTTACTTTTTTCCCTTTTTTCCTTTTTCCTAAGTCAACTTCAAAATATAACATTAGTTTGGTTGACTTTTCCCCATGTTGTATGAGACTATGGTCTAGTGGGGATGTCTAGACCACTAATTCTTCCCAGACCTCTTCATCAAGAGGTGTGGGACATTACACTCTTTCTCATCAGGGAGGCACATGCTTCAGTCTATGGGGGCCACTTTGGTACCACAAAAACCATCCAACATCTGCAACGCCATTTCCATTGGCCTTCCATGCAACCTCAAGTTGAAAAATTTATCTGAGCCTATACATTATGCTCATAATACAAGCCATCCAACCGGAAGCATGGGTTGTATAAACCACTACCTCTTCCTTTCCGGCCTTGGGAGTCAATCTCAATGGACTTCCTGTGTGGACTTTCAACAACCCAAAAGAAACATGATGCAATCTGGGTAGTGGTATGTCTGTTCAGCAAAATGGCACTTTTCATCCCATGTACAAAGACTACTACAGAAGTACAAATAGTGAAACTCTACTTCTGACATGTCTGGCCCCATTTTGGCCTCCCAAGCACTATCATCTCAGACAAATATTCTCGCTTCCTCAACACATTTTGGAAGACAATATGGGCACTATTAGGGTGCCACCTCAAGTTTTCTACTACATTTCATCGTCAAATGGATGGCTAAACAGAATTTTTCAATAGGGTCTTGGTTCATGCTCTCCGAACTCACTTTAGGTGCAACAAACAATGGGACACTTACTTGCACATTCTACAACATAACTACAAGAAGGAAACACATTCTTCTATAGGATTTTCACCTTTTGAAGTCTGCTTGGGGTTCCAACCAGCATCTCCAACCGAAATCCTGCTCATTTGGGCTCCTCAAGGCACCTCCCATCAACAACATGAACAACTCTCAGCACAACCATTTCTCCAACAAATTTCACAACGCCATATTGCAATAACAAAATCACTTCAAGCAGCTCAAGAGCGTGTCAAGCAATGCTATGACAAACAAAGGACCTTCATGTCCTTTCAACCGGGAGATAAAGTCTAGTTACACTTAGACAAGAAGTGATTCAAAGGCCACCATCACAATCTTATGCCAATAAGATATGGCCCATACTCTATCCTCGACAAGATGGGAGAAAATGCTTATAGGTTGGACCTCCCACCACAACTGGGAATCCACAATGTTATTAATGTAAATCACTTGAAGTTGTTTGAGCCTCCCCTCTTGGAGGAACTAGTCACCATTACTCATCCAGTGGAAAACATTCAAAATTTCCAACTCCCATTGGCCAAAGACTCTCTAATAGACACCCAAACCCGCTCTACAAGGCATCGGGCATACACTTCGTATCTGGTGGCCAGCCAAGGCCAAACTCTAGCTCAGGAAAAATGGATCACAACTGAAGTATTGCATAACAAGTTTCCTCACCTTCTCATGGAAGCCGGGACACTTCCAGATTTAAACCAGGAGGAATTGGGCCAAGAAGGCCACCTAGGCAAATGCCCACCTCGGGCTCACACTTCAACCAACTAGGCTCAACCCACTTCACATTTTTTATGCGATTTAAAAATTCATATGTAATAAATGGTTCCTTGGGTATATAAGGTGAACCGAGACTAAAATAAAACATTCTTCTCTTTCCGTGAAGTGATTGTCTCATGTTCATTTTATTGTCTGAGTTTACWTTTACGTTTTTTGCTGCATTTTCATTTTGGGGGYGTTTTTAGGGTTAGACAGTGTGCCTTTCTTCATGGTTGCATCATGGCTGCTCCATTTGATATGCTTCTACACTTAATCCATTGGATGACCAATCTCTCAAGGGGCAATCCATTTTCTGCAAGTTTTCTGAAGCAAAACAAGAGGGTGCACCAACCTGGGGTTTTGTGCCCTAGCTTGTTTTCTCATAGTCGGGATGATGCAAGTGCGCCCTCCTCTATGGCTTGACCGCGTTTCTCCTTTTTGATTCCTAGGAACCGCACTCAGATAGCCTCCTTATCTTTTCTACACTTAGGTCATTTCGGCACTCAATCTCCATCGTTGGGCTACCCACACTAATGATGTGTCCCTGCTCATAGTTGCACCCCTGTTGAGTTTTTGGTCAACTGCCGAAAAATGACTTGTTTGGTCACCTTGTCCATCAGATCTCTTTCCTCGGCAGATCAATTGGTATGAGAGCCTCAAGATCCATGGAAAAGATTTCGATCTTGAAGATTGAGCCAATTGTTTTTGGGTTTTTCATGAAATAGTCTAGATTTCACCCATTTCAGGGTTTACTTATTCATGCAAGAGGATCAACACATCTCATAGCCCCAAGGGCGCATAGATCTCCACTACAACAGAGAGGAGTTTCACAGATCTAAAACAATACAGATCTCTCCCTCTAGACCAGCTCCTTTGCTCCTTCCTCGACAGATCACCAACTATGTTTTTAAGTTTTTACTAGAGAGGGTGTTTTTATTTTTTTGTAGGCGATGCCTTCTGTGTAGCATGATGATCGGGCTATATGAAGCCTTATATATAAAATGTATTTATGGGACTCATAGAGATAGATGGAGTTATAGTTGGAGGTTATAGTACCCATTATTCAGTATATGTGTTGAACATCTCAAGGCACCTATGGGAACATTTTGATGTAAAAGTATGATATGTGAACAATTATATTTCAATAGAAATTTAAAGAGAAATTTTATGGGAAAAAAAAGAAGTAAAAAATAGTCATGATTTAAAAATTTCATTGAGTGACATCTTCATGGATTTTAAAATTGCATTCAATGGCATCTTCCATTCAATGGATTTAAGGTCTTGCGATAGAAACCATATCATATAGGAATAAATCCACTACAGAAAGTACAAAGACATGGATTAATCATCCTAGTGAGCTAAACGAGTGATTGGAAGCTCAGAAACATTTCCCAAGGGTTAAATGGCCAGGTTAGGTTTTCAAGTGTTCGTTATTTTTTAAATAAAGAATTCAAAGGACAAACGAAAGTCTCATTACAAAATTTTTGTATCGCAAACTTTTTACACTTAGTTTTTTGTAAGTCTCATTACAAAATTTTTGTATCGCAGACTTTTTACACTTATTTTTTTGTGTATCGCAAACTTTTTACACTTATTTTTTGTATCTTGCATTTAATGGATTTAAGGTCTAGTGACAGAAGCCTTAGCTTATAGGAATAAATCCACTACACAAAGTATAAAGACATGGATTAATCATCCTGTTGAGTTAAACTAGCGATTGGAAGATCATAAAGCGTTCAATGTACCTGTTAGGTTTTCAAGCGTTTAACAAAAGTAAAAGTTGTATCACAGAACTTTTACACTTATTTTCTATGGTCTGTGGCCTCATGCAAGTGGGCGGCCTCAACTCTCCAGATAAGGTACGTTGTAGCGAGGTTTTACATATTCCAAATATATTTGGACAAATTTTGTTATTGTTTTCACAGAATGTGTTACACACTAGCACAGTTGTTAACTCGTGGTTGGTGAATGCTGAAAGGTGGTTTATGGCTATGTGAAAATCTGTGGGAATACCTGAAATGCCTTAATAACTGTGTCAATATTTTAATATTTTTTAATTAGGTAGACTTGGCAATAAGTTAGTGAACACAGTGATTTTTAAACATGATTAGGTAAATGTAAAAAAATAAACATATAAACCGATGTCTTTATAACAGCTCGAAAGTTAAAGTTAATGGATGAAATCAGAGCCATTCATTTATTGTGACGGCTAAGAATATTCTAGGCATATTTAATCTCGTCCATAGAAAACGTATTAAGAACTAAAAACCTATTAAATGTGCCCATTATCAATAGGTGTACGCCTTGCGTAAATACCTTTAAAAGCAAAAAGATATCCAGAAATAAATGGTAACCATATGCTTGTTTACATTTTAATGGCCGTTTGCTTAGAAATTTTTAGAGGTCCATTAAAAAATGATTATATTATAGAAGTTCTCCCCGATATTTTTATATTTATGTGCAAAACCCAAATTAGGGTCATTAGGCCACTAGATAAATTAACATATTTTGTGAAGTTTTTAAGTAAATGATGCGGTACATATATAATGAGTTTTAAATATATATGATGCATTTATATGCTCCGTCTATATGCTCAGTATATGATACTAATTGTATGATGAGTTTATATGCAAATGTTGCATATGATAAGTATATATTCTCAGCATATGTTACTATTTGTATGATGAGTTTATATGTAAATGTTGCATATGATAAGTATTTATATGATGAGTATATATGTAAGCATTTTGGTTTTAGTTCATATATATATATATAAAATGTGTTTTAAAGTTTGGTTAAAATACAAGATAACAAAGAAACTAATAAAGTCCTGCATTTTTAACATTTTGTATGATGAGTTTATATGTAAATGTTGCATATGATAAGTATTTATATGATGAGTATATATGTAAGCATTTTGGTTTTAGTTTATATATATATATATATATATATATATATATATATATATATATATATGTTTATTAAATATATATTTAAATATATATTTAAATATATATAATGTGTTTTAAAGTTTGGTTAAAACACAAGATAACAAAGAAATTAATAAATTCCTGCATTTTTAACATTTTCAGACTTTCTATCTAGTTATTGTACTATTTGTTTATATATTTTTCTGTGTTTTAACATAGAAGATCAATTTTCTATATATATATAAAATTATTTTTCATTCATTTTGTATATATATTATGTAATTTTTTCAATATTTTTTAATATTTTAATATATATAATCAATTTTCTTTTTTAAAGTTAATTTTTTTTATTAGAATTTTTTTTATTTTAATGTGTAATTTATAGTTTTTAATATTTGAGAAAATATCAAATTATCCTTATTAACAAACAAGCCACTTTATGTATCTTGCACTTTTGATATACTAGCTACTTTAACTAGTTGGAAATTAAAGTGAGTTACATATAACATCATGTGTAATAAGGTAATATACTAGCTACTTTTTTAGTTGTGAATTAAAAAAAGTTATATATAATATCATGTGTAATAAGTTTTTTTTTTAAATTTTCAAATTTTAATAGTAAAATGAGATATCAAATTAGTAAGGTTTTTTTAAATAAAGGTAGTTTATAATTGTGAATTAAAAAGGGTTATTTTTTAAAATAAAACTAGTATATAAGTGTGAATTAAAAAGAGATACATGTAAAATTAACTATAATAAGATTCTTTTTCCATATTTTTCAAATTTTAATTGTAGAAGAACTTATCAAATTCATAAAATTTTTAAAAAATAGAGATAATCTCATGGTAAATTCTTTTAAAATATTAAATTTGTAAATTTTAATATTAAAGAGAAATATTCATAATAATTATAGTAATTGATAATAATTTTAAACATATTTATTATAATACATTTACACTACTCATTTTATTTAATTTCATATTTTTTATTGAATTAAGTGGAGATATATGAGTCCTAGCTTTTTCATTTTCATATATACACTTACACTTAATTAAATTTGAGTTAATAATGAATATTAAATACTTATTATTAATTTTTGTAGCTTTAATACATTTAATTATTTAACTATTTTTTAATAAAATTTATTATTATTAAAATAAAAATCTTTTCATAAAATTAAATTTTCATTTATATAAATAATGATATTTTAAAATTACCATAACATAAACTTTTTATACAAAATATTTATTATTATTATGATTATTATTATTTTAGTTTTAGTAATTTTAAAATATTAATATTTATATAAAAAAATATATATATATTATTAAAAAAATTATTGTTATTATTATTATTTTTTAATTTTGATAATTTTAAAATATTAATATTTATATAAAATAAAATTATATTTTATTAAAACAAATTCATTATATTAATAATAAATTTTATTTTAAGAAGTAAAGTTAAAAAATAAACAGTGAGTATTTATTTTCATAATGTTGATGTTAATATTTTTTTTTATATTTATTATTAATTTAAATTTGAAAACTTGAATATATGGAAATGAAAAGTCTAAAACACCTATATCTTCACTTTAATGAATGAAAAATATGAAGTTAGATGAAATGTAAATTTATTGTAACCAATTTTTTCAAAAATAAACATAAACATTAGTTATTTATTATAATATTAATGTATTTTTTTTAATATAAATTTTTTTGTTTGTTAATTTTAATTAATATAAAACATTTTTATCTATATAAAAAACTAAAAAGATTTTAAAAACATCTACGATTACAGTTTCACTTTAATGTTATAAAATTATTCATTTCTTTAAGACAAAATCAAAATTAACATAAAATTATTATTACTTATATAAATTAGAAATCAAGGAAAGATAAGTGTATATCTACAATTTCTTTCTCACAATAAATTTTGATAAAAAATTGATAAAAGTTAAAAATTAAAAAATATATTTTAACTAATTCTTATTCATTACTGTGAATAAGTATCTATAAAAATTTGAATAAAAAAAAAA